>JAENJI010000966.1:0-52895 GCA_018901935.1 Pugionium cornutum | reverse complement strand
AAATTGAGCCTGCTTAACATGGACACTGGATTTGTGTCATTGTGAGTTCTAAATAAAAAGTTACGGACGATTTAGTGCGGACATGAGAAGTTGATCGGCCAATTAAAGTGATCACTCTAAACTGCTCATTTGTGCTCAGTAATTAAAGGCTTATAAATGAAGCATAATACATGGCATAAAGGAGTTTAAATAGATTGGATTACTTGGACTCTTTTTTGTCTCTATTTGTGTCTCCAATATTTTCGTAATACAAAAAATTGAGACAGCTTAACGTCGGCATTGGATTCGTGTCATTCTAAGCTCTAAATCAAAAGTTACGGATGATGATTTAGTGCGGACATATATAGTTGATCGGCCAGTTAAATCATTCTAAATTGATCATTGGTGCTCATTGAGCAAAGGCTTATAAATGAAGCATAATGCATGGTATCACACAGTTTTGGATAGATTGGATTGCTTGGACGCTTTGGCGTACCTATTTTTGTCTAAAATTTTTGTACAATATAGAAAATTGAGCTAGCTTAACGTGGGAATTGGATTCGTGTCATTCTCTGCTCTAAATCAAAAGTTACGGATGATTAAGTGCAGACATGTTAAGTTGATCGGCCAGTTAAATTGATCATTCTAAACTGATTATTGGTGCCCATTGAGTAATATAAATGAAGCATAATTCATGGCATCACAGAGTTTAGGATAGATTGGATTAGTTGGACATTTTTTTGTATCTAGTTTTGTCTCAAATTTTTATCACAGTACTGAAAATTGAATTGGTTTAATTTGGGCATTGGATTCGTGTCATTCTGAGCTATAAATCAAAAGTTATGAACGATTTAGTGGAGACATGAAAAAGTCATCGGCTAGTTCAAATGTTTATTTTAAACTGATAATTGGTGCTCATTGAGTAAAAGCTTATAAATGAAAAATAATGCATGGAATCACACAGTTTGGGATGGATTGGATGACTTGGATGCTTTGTCGTATTTATTTTTGTCTCAAACTTTGTCACATGATAGAAAATTGAGCTTGCTTAACGTTGGCACTAGATTCATGTCATTCTAAGCTCTAAATCAAAATGACGATTTAGTGTGCACATGTCAAGTTGATCGTCCAATTAAATGATCATTCTAAACTGATCAGCGGTGCTCATTAAGTAAAGGCTTATAAATGAAGCATTGTGCATGGCATCGAGCAGTTTGGATAGATTGGATTACTTGGGCGCTTTGTCATATCTATGTCTTTCTCAAATTAAGTCAAAATATCGAAAATTGAACTAGTTTAATCTGGGCATTGGAGTCATGTCATTCTGAGCTCCTAATCAAAAGTTACGGACGGTCTAGTGCAGACATGTCAAGTTGATCGGCCAGGTAAAGTGATCATTCTAAACTAATCATTGGTGCTCATTGAATAAAGGCTTATAAATGAGGCGTAATGTATGGCATCACACAGTTTTGGATAGATTGGATTACTTGGATGCTATTTCTTATCTATTTCTGTCTCAAATTTTGTTACAATATAGAAAACTGAGCAAGATTAAGGTAGGCTTTGGATTCGCGTGTTTCGGAGCTCTAAATCAAAAGTTACACATGATTTAGTGCTGACATGTCAAGTTGATCGGCCAGTTAAAGTGATCATTCTAAATTGATCATTGGTGCTCATTACATAAAGTCTTATAAATGAAGCATAAAGTCATAAGTTTTGTAAAAATATAGAAAATTGAGCTAGCTTAACGTGGGCAATGGATTCGTGTGTTTCTGAGCTCAAAATCAAAAGTTACGGACGATTTAGTGCGGACATGTCAAGTTGATTGGGCAGTTAAAGTAATCATTCTAAACGGATCATTGGTGCTTATTGAGTAAAGACTTATAAATGAAGCACAAGACATGGATCACACAGTTTGGGATAGATTGGATTACTTGGATGCTTTATCGTATCTAGTTTCGTGTCATATTTTTTCACAATATAGAAATTTGAACTAGCTTAATGTGGGCATTGGATTCGTGTCATTCTGAGTTATAAATAAGGAGTTATGGACGATTGAGTGCGAACATGTCAAGGTGATAAGCCAGTCAAAGTGATCATTCTAAACTGATCATTGGTGCTCATTAAGTAAAGGCTTATAAATGAAGCATAATACATGGCATCAAGTATTTTGGATAGATTGGATTACTTGGGTGCTTTGTCGTATCTATTTCGGTCTCAAATTTGGTCAATATATAGATAATTGAGCTAGTTTAATGTGGGCATTGGATTCGTGTCATTCTGAGCTCTAAATCAAAAGTTTCGGACGATTTAATGCAGGCATGTGAAGTTGATCGGCCAGTTAAAGTGATCATTTTAAACTGATCATTGGTGCTCAATGAGTAATGGCTTATAAATGAAGCATAAAGCATGACATCACACAGTTTTTGATAGATTGGATAAATTGGATGCTTTGTCGTATCTTGTTCTATGTTAAATTTTGTCACAATATAGAAAATTGAACAAGCTTAACGTGGGCATTCGACTCGTGTCATTCTAAGCTATAAATCAAAAGTTATATACGATTTAGTGCAAACATGACAAGTTGATCGACCTGTTAGAATTATCATTCTAAACAGATCATTGGTGCTCATCAAGGAAAATCTTTTAAATGAAAAATAGTGCATGGCATCATGTTTTTGGGATTTATTCGATTACTTGGATGTTTCCCGTCTCTATTGCAGTCTCAAATTTTGTCAAAATATAGAAAATTGAGCTAGCGTAACGTGTGCATTGGATTCATGTCATTCTAAGCTCAAAATCAAAAGATTCGGACGATTTAATGCGGATATGTCAAGTTGATCGGCCAGTTAAAGTTATCATTTTAAAATGATCATTGGTTCTCAATGAGTAAAGGCTTATAAATGAAGCATAATGCATGACATCACATAATTTTTGATAGATTGGATTACTTGGATGCTTCATCGTATCTTGTTCTATTTTCAATTTTGTCAGAATATAGAAAACTGAACAAGCTTAACGTGGGCATTGGATTCGTGTCATTCTAAGCAATAAATCAAAAGTTATATATGATTTAGTGCAGACATGACAAGTTGATCGACAAGTTAAAGTGATCATTTTAAAATGATCATTGGTGATCATATAGTAAAAGCTTATAAATGAAAAATAATGCATGGCATCACGTAGTTTGGGATAGATTGGATTACTTGAACGCTTTGTCGTATCTATTTCTGTCTCAAATTTTGTCACAATATAGAAAATTGAGCTAGCTTAACGTGGGTATTGGATTCGTGTCACTCTGAGCTCTAAATTAAAAGTTACGAACGATTCAGTGTGGACATGTCAAGTTGATCGGCCAGTTAAAGTGATCATTTTAATCGGATCATTGGTGCTGATTAAGTAAACGCTTATAAATAAAGCATAATGCATGGCATCACACAGTTTTGGATAGATTGGATTACTTGGATGATTTTTCATATCTATTTATGTCTCAAATTTTGTTACAATAAAGAAAATGGAGCTAGCTTAACATGGGCATTGGATTCGTGTCATTCTGAGCTCTAAATCAAAAGTTGATGTTTTAGTGCGAACATGTCAAGTTGATCGGCTAGTTAAAGTGATCATTCTAAAATGATCATTGGTGATCATTAAGTAAAGGCTTATAAATGAAGCATAATGAATGGAAGTACACAGTTTTGGATAGATTGGATTACTTGAACGCTTTATCGTATCTATTTATGTTTCAAATTTTGTTACAATATAGAAAATTGAGCTAGCTTAAAGTAGGCATTTGATTCGTGTGTTTCTGCACTCTAAATCAAAAGCTACGGACGATTTAGTGCGTACATATCAAGTTCATCGGCAAAATTTTCTAAATAGTTTGATGCCATGCATTATGCTTCATTTATAAGCCTTTACTCAATGCGCACCTATGATGAATTTAGAATAATCGTATAAACTGACCGATGAACTTGACATGTCCGCACTAAAGCATTAGTAACTTTTGATGTGTATCCAATGCTCACGTTAAGCTAGATAAATTTTCTATATTTTAATAAAATTTGAGACATAAATCGAAGATGACAAAGCGTCCAAGTAATCCAATATATCCCAAATTATGTGATGCCATGCATTATGCTTCATTTATAAGCCTTTAGTCAATGAGCACCAATGCTCCATTGAGAATAAACACATTAACTGCCAGATCAACTTGACATGCCACACTAAATCGTTCGTAACTTTCGATTTTGGGCTCAGAATGATAAGAATCAATGCCCGCATTAAGCCAGCTAAATTTTCTATATTTTGGCAAAATTTGAGATAGAAATAGAGACGACAAGGCGTCCAACTAATCCAATCTTTCTCAAACTGCGTAATGCCACGCTTTATGATTCATTTATAAGCTTTTACTAAAGGAGCAGCAATGACCAGTTTAGAATGATAACTTTAAGTGGGCAATCAACTTGACACGTCCGCACTAAATCGTCTGTAATTTTTAATTTAGTAAAATTTGAGACAAAAATAGATACGACAAAGCATACAAGTAATCCAATCTATCTAAAACCATGTGATGCAATGCATTATGCTTCATTTAGAAGCCTTTACTCAATGAAAACCAATCATCAGTTTTGAATAATCATACTAACTGGCCGATCAACTTGACATGTCCGCACTAAATCGTCCGTAACTTTTGGTTTTGAACTCAAAATGATATGAATCCAATGCCCACGTTAATCTAGCTAAAATTTCAATATTTTGCGAAAATTTGAGGCAGAAATAAAGATGACAAAGCATCCAAGTAATCCAATCTATCCCAAACTGTACGATGCCATGCTCTATGCTTCATTGATAAGCCTTTACTTAAAGAGCACCAACGATCAGTGTAGAGTGATCACTTTAACTGACCGATCAACTTTACATGTCCACACTAAATCGTCCATAACTTTTGATTTATAGCTTAGAATGACACGAATCCAATGCTACGTTAAGCTTGCTTAATTTTCTATATTGTAACAAAATTTGAGACAGAAATAGATACGACAAAGCGTGCAAGTAATCCAATAAATCCAAAATGTGTGATGCCATGCATTATGCTTCATTTAGAAGCTTTTACTCAGTGAGCACCAATGATTAGTTTAGAATAATCATATTAACCGGCCGTGTCCGCACTAAATCATCCGTAACTTTTGATTTAGAGTTCAAAATGACACGAATCCAATGCCCACATTAAGCTAGCTCAATTTTCTAAATATTGCAAAATTTGAGACAGAAATAGAGTCAAAAAAGCATCCAAGTAATCCGATAAATCCAAAACTGCACGATGCCATGTATTATGCTTCATTTAGAAGCCTTTACTCAATGAGCAATAATGATCAGGTTAGAATAATCATATTAACTGGCCGATCAATTTGACATGTTCGCACTAACTCATCTGTAACTTTTAATTTAGAGCTCAGAATGACACGAATCCAATACCGACGTTCAGCTAGCTAAAATTTTAATATTTTGTAAAGTTTGAGACAGAAATAGAGACAACAAAGAGTCCAAGTAATCTAATCTATCCCTAACTGCATGATGTCATGCTTTATGCTTCATTTATAAGACTTTACTCAATCCGGACCATTAATAAGTTTATAATAATCATCTTAACTAATCGATTAACTTGACATGTCTGCACCAAATCGTCCATAATTTTTCATTTATATCTCAGAATGACACGAATCCAATAAAAACATTAAGCTAGCTCAATTTTCTATATTGTGGCAAAATTTGAGACAGAACTAGATATGCAAAGCGTCCAAGTAATCCAATCTATCCAAAACTGTTTGATGCCATGCATTATGCTTCATATTAAGCCTTCACTCAATGAGTACCAATGATCGGTTTACAATAGTCATATTAACCCGCTGATCAACTTGACAAGTCCGCACTAAATAGTCTTTAACTTTAGATTTTGAGTTAAGAATGACTCGAATCCAATGTCCACGTTAAGTTATCTCAATTTTCTATATTGTGGCAAAATTTGAGACAGAAATAGAGACGAAAAAAGCGTTTAGGTAACCCAATATATCCCAAACTACGTGATGCCATGCTTTATGCTTCATTTATAACCCTTTACTCAATGAGCTCCAATGATTAGTTTAGAATGATTACTTTAACTGTCGGATAAACTTACATGTTTGCAGTAAATCGTTTGTAACTTTTGATTTAGAGCTCAGAAAGATACAAATCCAATGCCAACGTTAAACTTGCTCAATTTTTTATTTGTAACAAAATTTGAGATAGAAATATATATACGACAAAGCGTCCTAGTATTCCAATCTATTCAAAACAGTTTGATGCCATGCATTATGCTTCATTTATAAGTCCTTACTCATGAGCACCAATTATCAATTTAGAATAATCATATTAACTGGCCGATGAAATTGACATGTTCACACTAAATCTGCAGTAACTTTTGATTTTGCGCTCAGAATGACACGAATCCAATGTCCACGTTAAGCGAGTTAAATATTCTATACTTTAAAAAAATTGGAGACAGAAATAGAGACGACAAACCGTCCAAGTAATCCAATCTATCCAAAACTGTATGATGCCATGCATTATGCTTCATTTATAAGCCATTACTCAATGAGCACCAATGATCAGTTTTGAATAATCATATTAGCTGGCCGATCAACTTGACGTGGCGCACTAAATTGTCCGTAAACTTTTGATTTTTAGCTCAGAATGATACGAATCAATGCTCACGTTAAGCTTGTTAAAATTCAATATTTTGACAGAATTTGAGACAGAATTTGAGACGACAAAGCGTCCAATCTTTCCCAAACTGCATGATTTCATGTTTTATGCTTCATTTATAAGCCCTTACTTAAGGAGCACCAATGACGAGTTTAAAATGATAACTCTATGTGGCCGATTAACTTGACATGTCCACAATAAATCGTCCGTAAATTTTTACTTACAGCTCAGAATGACAAGAATCCAATATCCACGTTAAGCTAGCTCAATTTTCTATTTTAACTGAATCTGAGACAAAAATAGATACGACAAAGCGTCGAAGTAATCCAATCTATCCAAAACTGTGTGATGCCATGCATTATGCTTTATTTATAAGCCTTTACTCAATGAGCACCAATTATCAATTTAGAATAAACATATTAAATAGCCAATGAACTTGACATGCCCACACTAAATCGTTAGTAAATTTTGATTTTGCGCTCACAATGACACAAATCCAATGCCCACATTAAGCTAGACAATTTTTCTATATTTTAGCAAAATTTGAGATATAAATAGAGACGACAAGGCGTCCAAGTAATCCAGTCTATCCAAAACTGTGTGATGCCATGCATTATGCTTCATTTATAAGCCTTTACTCAATGAGCACCAGTGATCAGTTTAGAATAATCATATTAACTGGCCGATCAACTTGACGTTGTGTACAAAATCGTCTGTAAACTTTTGATTTTGAGCCCAGAATGATACGAATCAATGCCCATGGTAAACTTTCTAAATTTTATATATTTTGACAAAATTTGAGATAGAAATAGAGACGACAAAGCTTCCAAGTAATTCAATCTTTCCCAAACTGCGTGATGTCATGCTTTATGCTTCATTTATAATCCTTTACTTAAGGAGCAACGATGGCCAGTTTAGAATGATAACTTTAACTAGCCAATAAACTTTATATGTACGCAATAAATCGTTCGTAACTTTTGATTTACAGCTTAGAATAACAAGAATCCAATAGCCATGTTAAGCTAACTCAATTTTCTAGTGTAACTGAATTTGAGACAAAAATAGATACGACAAATTGTCCAAGTAATCCAATCTATCCAAAACTGTGTGATGCCATGCATTATGCTTCATTTATAAGCCTTTACTCAATGAGCACCAATGATCAGTCTAGAATGATCACTTTAACAGACCGATCTAGTTGCCATGTCCGCACTAAATCGCCTATAACTTTTGATTTAGAGCTCATAAAGACACCAATCGAATGCCCACGTTAAGCTAGCTCAATTTTCTATATTGCCACAAATTTTGAGACAGAAATAGAGACGACAAAGCGTCCAAGTAATCCAATCTATCCCAAGTTTCGTGATTCCATGCATTATGCTTCATTTATAAGCCTTTAGTTAAAAAGAGCACCTATGATCAGTTTAGAATGATCACTTTAACTGGCCAATCAACTTGACATGTCCGGACTAGAGAGTATGTAACTTTTGATTTAGAGCTCAGAATTACATGAATCCAATACCCACGTTACGCTGGCTTAATTTTCTATATTGTAACAAAATTAGAGAGAGAAATAGATACGACAAAGTGTCCAAGCAAGCCAATCTATCCAGAACTGTAAGATGTCATGCATTACTCTTCATTTATAAGCCTCTACTCATTGAGCACCAATGATCAGTTTAGAATAATCATATTAACTGGCCGATTAAGTTGACATGTATGTACCAAATCGTCCGTAATTTTTGATTTAGAGCTCAGAATGATACGAATCCAATGCCCACGTTAAGCTAGCTCAATTTTCTATATTGTGAAAAAATTTGACACAGAAATAGAGATGAAAAACCGTCTAAGTAATCCAATCTATCCCCAACTCCGTTATGCTATGCTTTACTCTTCATTTACTGGCTGATAGACCGGACATGTCCGCCGTAAATCGTCCGTAACTTTTGATTTTGAGCTCAGAATAAGATGAATACAATGCGCACGTTAAGCAAGCTCAATTTTTCTATATTGTGACAAAATTTGAGACAGAAATAGAGATGAAAAAGCATCTAAGTAATCCAATCTATCCCAAACAGCGTTATGCTATGCCCTATGCTTCATTTGTAAGCCTTTACTTATTGACCTCCAATGATCAGTTTAGAATGATTACTTTAATAGGCCGATCAACTTGACCTGTCCGCCATAAATCGTCCATAAATTTGATTTTGAGCTTAGAATGACACAAATCCAATGCCCACGTTAAGCTAGCTCAATTTTCTACATTGTAACAAAATTTGATACAAAAATATATACGACAATGCGACCAAGTATTCGAATCTACCCAAAATTGTGTGATGCCAATCATTATGCTTCATTAATTAGCCTTTACTCAATAAGCACCAATGACCAATTTAGAATAATCATATTAACTGGCCGATGAAATTGACATGTTCACACTAAATCGTTAGTAACTTTTGATTTTGCGCTCAGAATGACACGAATCCAATGTCCACGTTAAACTAGTTAAATTTTCTATATTTTAACAAAATTTGAGACAGAAATAGAGACGACAAAGCGTCCAAGTAATCCAATCTATCTAAAACTGTGTGATGCCATGCATTATGCTTCATTTATAAGCCATTACCCATGAGCACCAATGATCAGTTTAGAATAATCATATTAATTGGCCGATCAACTTGACGTGGCGCACAAAATTGTCCGTAAACATTTGATTTTGTGCTCAGAATGATACAAATCAATGCTCACGTCAAGCTTGTTAAATTTTCAATATTTTGACAGAATTTGAGACAGAATTAGAGACGACAAAGCGTCCAAGTAATCCAATCTTTCCCAAACTGCGTGATCTCATGTTTTATGCTTCATTTATAAGCACTTACTTAGGGAGCACCAATGACCAGTTTAAAATGATATCTTTAAGTGGCCGATTAACTTGGCATGTCCACAATAAATTGTCCGTAAATTTTTACTTACAGCCCAGAATGACAAGAATCCAATATCCACGTTAAGCTAGCTCAATTTTCTATTGTAACTGAATTTGAGACAAAAATAGATACGACAAAGCGTACAAGTAATCCAATCTATCCAAAAATGTGTGATGCCATGCATTATGCTTTATTTATAAGCCTTTACTCAATGAGCATCTATTATCAATTTAGAATAAACATATTAAATGGCCGATGAACTTGACATGCCCACACTAAATCGTCAGTAAATTTTGATTTTGCGCTCACAATGACACGAATCCAATGCCCACGTTAAGCTAGATAATTTTTCTATATTTTAACAAAATTTGAGATATAAATAGAGACGACAAGGTGTCCAAGTAATCCAATCTATCCAAAACTGTGTGATGTCATGCATTATGCTTCATTTATAAGCCTTTACTCAATGAGCACCAATGATCAGTTTATAACAATCATATTAACTGGCCGATCAACTTGACGTGGCGTACAAAATTGTCCGTAAACTTTTGATTTTGAGCTCAGAATGATACGAATCAATGACCACGGTAAACTTTCTAAATTTTCTATATTTTGCCAAATTTCAGATAGAAATAGAGACGACAAAGCGTCCAAGTAATTCAATCTTTCCCAAACTGCGTGATGTCATGCTTTATGCTTCATTTATAATCCTTTACTTAAGGAGCACCAATGGCCAGTTTAGAATGATAACTTTAACTGGCCGATCAACTTTATATGTACGCAATAAATTGTTCGTAACTTTTGATTTACAGCTTAGAATGACAAGAATCCAATAGCCACGTTAAGCTAACTCAATTTTCTAGTGTAACTGAATTTGAGAGAAAAATAGGTACAACAAATTGTCCAAGTAATCCAATATATCCAAAACTGTGTGATGCCATGCATTATGCTTCATTTATAAGCCTTTACTCAATGAGCACCAATGATCAGTCTAGAATGATCACTTTAACAGACCGATCTACTTGACATGTCCGCACTAAATCGCCTATAACTTTTGATTTGGAGCTCAGAATGACACAATTCGAATTCCCACATTAAGCTAGCTCAGTTTTCTATATTGTCACAAAATTTGAGACAGAAATAGAGACGACAAAGCGTCCAAGTAATCCAATCTATCCAAAATTTCATGATTCATTGCATTATGCTTCATTTATAAGCCTTTACTTAAAGACCACCTATGATCAGTTTAGAATGATCACTTTAACTGGCCGATCAACTTGACATGTCCACACTAAAAAGTATGTAATTTTTGATTTAGAGCTCAGAATTACACGAATCCAATACCCACGTTATGCTGGCTCAATGTTCTTTATTATAACAAAATTTGAGAGAGAAATAGATACGAAAAAGTGTCCAAGCAAGCCAATCTATCCAAAACTGTAAGATGTCATGCATTACGTTTCATTTATAAGCCTCTACTCATTGAGCACCAATGATCACTTTAAAATAATCATATTAACTAGCCGATTAAGTTGACATGTATGCATCAAATCATCTGTAATTTTCAATTTAGAGCTCAGAATGACACGAATCCAATGCCCACGTTACGCTAGCTCAATTTTCTGTATTGTGAAAAAAGTTGACCCAGAAATAGAGATGATAAACCGTCTAAGTAATCCAATATATCCCAAACTGCGTTATGCTATGATTTATGCTTCATTAACTGGCTGATAGACCTGACATGTCTGGAGTAAATCATCCCGAACTTTTGATTTTGAGCTCAGAATGACACGAATACAATGCGCACGTTAATCAAGCTCAATTTTTCTATATTGTGACAAAATTTGAGACAGAAATAGAGATGAAAAAGCATCTAAGTAAAACAATATATCCCAAACTGCGTTATTCTATGCTTTATGCTTCATTTATAAGCCTTTACTTAATGAACTCCAATGATCAGTTTAGAATGATTACTTAAATTGGCCGATCAACATGACATGTCCGCCCTAAATCGTCCATACTTTTGATTTTGAACTTAGAATGTCACAAATCCAATGCCCACGTTAAGCTAGCTCAATTTTCGACATTATAACAAAACTTGATACAAAAATATATACGACAAAGCGACCAAGTATTCCAATCTATCAAAAATTGTGTGATACCATGCAGTATGTTTAATTTATAAGCCTTTACTCAATGAACACCAATGACCAATCTAGAATAATCATATTAACTGGCCGATGAAATTGACATGTTCACACTAAATTGTCAGTAACTTTTGATTTTGCTCTCAGAATAACACGGATCCAATGTCCACGTTAAGCTAGTTAAATTTTCTATATTTTAACAAAATTTGAGACAAAAATAGAGACGACAAAGCGTCCAAGTAATCCAATCTATCCAAAACTGTGTGATGCCATGCATTATGCTTCATTCATAAGCCATTACTCAATGAGCACCAATGATCAGTTTAGAATAATCATATTAACTGGCCGATCAACTTGACGTGGCACACTAAATTGTCTGTAAACTTTTGATTTTGAACTCAGAATGATAGGAATCAATGCTCACGTTAAGCTTGATAAATTTTCAATATTTTGACAGAATTTGTGACAGAATTAGAGACGACAAAGCGTCCAAGTAATCCAATCTTTCCGAAACTGTGTGATCTCATCTTTTATGATTCATTTATAAGCCCTTACGTAAAGAGCACCAATGACCAGTTTAAAATGATAACTTTAAGTGGCCGATTAACTTGACATATCCACAATAAATCGTCCGTAAATTTTAACTTAAAGATCAGAATGACAAGAATCCAATATCCACATTAAGCTAGCTCAATTTTCTATTGTAACTGAATTTGAGACAAAAATAAATACGACAAAGCGTCCAAGTGATCCAATATATCAAAAACTGTGTGATGTCATGCATTAGCTTTATTTATAAGCCTTTACTCAATGAGCACCAATTATCAATTTAGAATAAACATATTAAATGGCCAATGAACTTGACATGCCCACACTAAATCGTTAGTAAATTTTTATTTTGCGCTCAGAATGACACGAATCCAATGACCACGTTAAGCTAGAAATTTTTTCTATATTTTAACAAAATTTGAGATATATATGGAGATGACAAGGCGTCCAAGTAATCCAATCTATCCAAAACTGTGTGATGCCATGCAATATGCTTCGTTTATAAGCCTTTACTCAATGAGCACTAATGATCAGTTTGGAATAATCATATTAACTGGCCGATCAACTTGACGTGGCGTACAAAATTGTCCGTAAACTTTTGATTTTGAGCTCAGAATGATACGAATCAATTACCATGGTAAGCTTTCTAAATTTTCTATATTTGACAAAATTTGAGATAGAAATAGAGACGACAAAGCGTTCAAGTAATTCAATCTTTCCCAAACTGTGTGATGTCATGGTTTATGCTTCACTTATAATCCTTTACTTAAGGAGCACCAATGGCCAGTTTAGAATGATAACTTTAACTGGCCGATCAACTTTATATGTATGCAATAAATCATTCGTAACTTTTGATTTACAGCTTAGAATGACAAGAATCCAATAGCCACGTTAAGCTATGTCAGTTTTCTAGTGTAACTGAATTTGAGACAAAAAATAGATACAAAAAAATTGTCCAAGTAATCCAATCTATCCAAAACTGTGTGATGCCATGCATTATGCTTCATTTATAAGCCTTTACTCAATGAGCACCAATGATCAGTCTAGAATGAACACTTTAACAGACCGATCTACTTGACATGTCCGCACTAAGTAATCCAATCTATCCAAAACTGCATCATGCTATGCTTTATGCTTCATTAAATGACCAATAGACCTGACATGTCCGCAGCAAATCGTCCGTAACTTTTGGTTTTGAGCTTAGAATGACAAGAATACAATGCGCACGTTAAGCAAGCTCAATTTTTCTATATTGTGACAAAATTTGAGACAGAAATATAGATGAAAAAGCATCTAAGTAATCCAATCTATCCCAAACTGCGTTATACTATGCTTTATGCTTCATTTATAAGCCTTTAATTAATGAGCTCCAATGATCAGTTTAGAATTATTACTTTAATTGGCCGATCAACTTGACATGTCCGCCCTAAATCGTCCATAACTTTGTTTTTGATATTAGAATGACACAAATCCAATGCCCACGTTAAGGTAGCTCAAATTTCTACATTGTAACAAAATTTGATACAAAAATATATACAACAAATCGACCAAGTATTCCAATCTATCCAAAATTGTGTGATACCATGCATTATACTTAATTTATAAGCCTTTACTCAATGAGCACCAATGACAAATTTAGAATAATCATATTAACTGGCCGATCAACTTGACATGTCCGCACTAAATCATAAGTAACTTTTGATTTTGAGCTCAGAATGACACATATCCATTGCACACGTTAAGCTAGATAAAGTTTCTATATTTTAACAATATTTGAGACTGAAATAGAGACGACAAAGCGTCCAAGTTATCCAATATATCCAAAACTGTGTGATGTCATGCATTATGCTTCATTTATAAACTTTTACTCAATGAGCACCAATGATCAGTTTAGAATAATCATATTAACTAGCCGATCATCTTTACATGCCGCACTAAATCGCCCATAACTTTTGATTTTGAGTTCAGAATGACACGAATCCAATGCCCACGTTAAGCTAGATCAATTTTCTATATGGTGACAAAATTTGATATAGAATTAGGTACAACGAAGCATCCAAATAATTCAATTTATCCCAAACTGCGTGATGCCATGCATTATGCTTCATTTATAAGTCTTTACTCAATGAGCACCAATGATCAGTTTAGAATAATCGTATTAAATGGCTGATCAACTTGACATGTCCGCACTAAATCATCTGTAACTCTTTATTTATAGCTCAGAATGATTCCAATCCAATGCCCACGTTAAGCTAGCTCAATTTTCTTAATTAACACAAAATTTGAGACTAAAATTGAGATGACAAAGTGACCAAGTAATCCAATCTATTCCAAACTTCTTGATGTCATGCTTTATGCTTCATTTATGCTTCACTTAAAGAGCACCAATGATCAGTTTAGAATGATCATTTTAACTAGCCGATCAACTTGACATGTCGGCATTAAATCGTCGTAAATTTTTATTTAGACCTTGGAATGACACGAATCCAATGCCTAGTCAAACTAGCTAAATTTTCAATATTGTAACAAAATTTGAGACAAAAATAGATACGACAAAGCGTCCAATGAGCCTTTACTCAATGAGCACCGATGATCAGTTTAGAATGATCACTTGAACTAGCCGATCAACTTGACATGTCCACCCTAAATTGTCCGGAACTCTTGATTTATAGCTCAGAATGACACCAATAAAATGCCCACATTAACTTTGGATTTTGAGCTCAGACTGACACGAATCCAATGCGCATGTTAAGCTTTCTTTATTTTCTATATTTTGACAAATTTTAAGACAGAAATGGAGATGACAAAGCATCCAAGTAATCCAATATGTCCCAAACTTCGTGATGATATATATGCTTTATGCTTCATTTGTAAGCCTTTACTTAAAGAGCGCCAATGATAAGTTTAGAATGATCACTTTAACTGGCCGATCAACTTGATATCTCCGCACTAAATCGTCGGTAACTTTTTATTTAGAGCTTAGAAGGACACGAATCACATGCCCATGTTAAGCTAGCTCAGTTTTCTATTTTGTAACTAAATTTGAGATAGAAATAGATACGACAAAGCGCCCAGGTAATCCAATCTATCCAAAACTATGCAATATCATGCATTATGCTTCATTTATAAGCATTTGCTCAATGAACACCAATTATAAGTTTAGAATAATCATATTAACTGGATGATCAACTTGACATGTCTGCACTAAATCGTCCGTAACTTTAGATTTAGAGCACAAAATGACACGAATCCAGTGCCCAGTTAAGCTAGCTAATTTTTCAACATTGTAACAAAGTTTCAGACAGAAACAGATACAAAAAGCATCCAATGAGCTTTACTCAATGAGCAGTGATAATCAGTTTAGAATGATCACTTTAATTGGACGATCAATTTAACATCTCCACACTAAATCGTCCGTAACTCTTGATTCAGAGCTCAAAATTACACGAATCCAATGCCCATGTTACGCTAGCTCAATTTTCTGTATTGTAATAAAATATAAGGCGGAAATATATAAGACAAAGCGTCCAAGTAATCCAATATATCCCAAGCAATGTGATGCTATGAATTGTGCTTCACTTAGACACCTTTACTCAATGAGCACCAATGATAAGTATAGAATAATCATATTAACTGGCCGATCAACTCGATGTGTCTGCCTTAAATCGTCCGTAGCTTTTGATTTTGAGCTCAGAATGACACGAATCCAATGCCCACGTTAAGCTAGCTAAATTTTCTATATTTTGACAAAATTTGATACACAAATAGAGACGAAAATGCGTCCAAGTAATCCAATCTATCCCAAATTGCATGATGCCATTCTTTATGCTTTATTTATAAGCCTTTAGTTAATAAGCACCAATGATCAGTTTAGAATGATCACTTCAACTGGCCGATCAACATGACATGTCCGCACTAAATCGTCCGTAACTTTTGATTTAGAGCTTAGAATGACAAGAATCCAATGCCCACGTTAAGCTAACTCAATTTCCTATATTGTAACAAAATTTGAGACAAAAATAGATACGAAAAAGCGTCCAAGTAATCCAATGTATCCAAAACTGTGTGATGCCATGCATTATGCTTCATTTATAAGTCTTTACTCAATGAGCACCAATAATCAGTTTAGAATGATGACTTAAACTGGCCGATCAACTTGACATGTGTGCACTAAATTGTCCGTAATATTTGATTTAGTGCTCAGAATGCCCACGTTAAGCTAGCTCAATTTCTATATTGTGACAAAACTTAAGACTGAAATACATACGACAAAGCGTCCAACTAATCCAATCCATCCCAAAATGCGTGATGCCATGCATTATTTTTTGTATATAATCTTTTACTCAATGAGAACCAATGATCAAATTGAAATGATCATTTTAACTGGCCGATCAACTTGTCATGTCTGCACTAAATCGTCCATAACATTTGATTTATAGCTCAGAATGACACGAATCCATGCTGAAATTAAGCTAGTTCAATTTTAAATATTTTGGCAAAATTTGGGACAGAACTAGATACGAAAAAGCGTCCAAGTAATCCATTCTATCCCAAAATAAGTGATAACATGCCTTATGCTTCATTTATAAGCCTTTACTCAATGAGGACCAATGATCAGGTTAGAATGATCACTTTAACTGGCCGATCAATTTCACATGTCTGCACTAAATCGTTCGTAACTTTTGATTTATAGATAAGAATGATATGAATCCAATGCCCACATTACAAAATTTGAGACCGAACCAGATACGACAAAGCGTCCAAGTAATCCTATCTATCCAAAACTGCACGACGCCATGCCTAATGCTTCACTTATAAGCCTTTACTCAATGAGCACCACCTCTTTAAGTGGCAGATCAACTTGACATGTGTGCACTAAATCATCCGTAACAGTCGAAAATGTTTGATGCTATGCATTATGCTTCATTTATAAGCTTTTACTCAATGAGCACCAATGATCAGTTTAGAAATATAATATTAACTGACCGATCAACTTGACATGACCGTAGTAAATTTTCCGTACCTCTTGATTTGAGCTCTTAATGACACGAATCGAATACCCACATTAAGCTAGATAAATTTTTTATATTTTTACAAAATTTGAGACACAAGTAGAGACGACAAAGCGTCCAAGTAATCCAATCTATCCCAAACTGCTTGATGCCATTATTTAGGCTTCATTTATAAGCCTTTACTTAATGCGCACCAATGATCAGTTTAAAATGATCACTTTAACTGGCCGATCAACTTGACAATTCCGCACTAAATCATCCGTAACTTTTGATTTAGAACTCAGAATAACACAAAATCAGTTTCCACGTTAAGCTAGATATATTCTGTACATTTTGACAAAATTTGAGACAGAAATAGAGAACAAAGCAACCAAGTAATCCAATCAATCCCAAACCGCATGATGCCATTGTTTATACTTCATTTATTGGCCTTTACTAAATGAGCACCAAGGATCAGTTTAGAATGATCAATTTAACTGGCCGATCAACCTGACATGTACGCACTAAATCGTCCGTAACTTTTGATTGAGAGCTCAAAAACTCACGAATCAAATGCCCACTTTAAACTTGCTCAATTTTCTATATTGTTGCAAAACTTAAGACTGAAATAGATACGAAAAAGCGTCCAAGTAATCCAATCAATCCTAAACTGCATGATGCCATTATTTAGGCTTCATTTATAAGCCTTTAGTTAATGAGCACCTATGATCAGTTTAGAATGAACACTTAAACTGGCCGATCAACTTGACAAATTCGCACTAAATCATCCGTAACTTTTGATTTGGAACTCAAAACAACACAAAATCAATGTCCACGATAAGCTAGATCAATTCTGTATATTTGACAAATCAATTTTCTATATTGTAACAAAATTTGAGACAAAAATAGATACGACAAAGCGTCCAAGTAATCCAATCTATCTAAAACTGTTTGATGTCATGCATACATTAGATCTAAAACTATGCATTTATAAGCCATTACTTAATTTGAACCATTGAGCTAGCTTAACGTGGGCATTGGATTCGTATAATTTTGAGCTCTAAATCAAAAGTAACGGACGATTTAGTGCGAACATGTCAAGATTGGCCAGTTACATTGATCATTTTAAACTGATCATTGATGCTCATTGAGTAAAGGATTATAAATGAAGCATAATGAATAGCATCACACACTTTTGGCTAGATGTGATTACTTGAACTCTTTTTTGTTACAAATTTGGTCACAATATAAAAAATTGAGCAAGCTTAACGTGGGCATTGGATTCATGTGAGTTTGAGCTCTAAATCATGAGTTACGGACGATTTAATGCGGACATGTCAAGTTGATCAGCCAGTTAAAGTGATAATTCTAAACTGATCATTGGTGCTCATTGAGTAACGGCATATAAATGAAGCATAATGCATGGTATCATGCAGTTCGGAATAGATTGGATTATATGGACGCTTTGTCGTATCTATTTCTGTCTCAAAGTTTGTCAAAATATAGAAAATTGTGCTAGCTTAACGTGGGCATTGGATTCGTGTCATTCTGAGCGGTAAATCATTGTTTATACTTCATTTATTGGCCTTTACTATATGAGCACCAAGGATCAGTTTAGAATGATCACTTTAACTGGCCGATCAACTTGACATGTACGCACTAAATCATCCACAACTTTTGATTGAGAGCTCAAAAACTCACGAATCAAGTGCCCACATTAAACTTGCTCAATTTTCTATATTGTAACAAAATTTAAGACAGAAATAGATACGTCAAAGCATCCAAGTAATCCAATTTATACCAAACTGTGTGATGTCATGCTTTTTACTTAATTTATAAACACTTACTTAATGAGCACCAATGATCAGTTTAGAATGATCACTTTAATTGGTCGATCAAGTTGACATGTATGCACTAAATCGTGCGTAACTTTTGATTTAGAACAAAATTGAAGACAGAACTAGATACACCAAAGCATCTAGGTAATCTAATCTATCCAAAACTGTGTGATGTCATGCATTATGCTTCAGTGATAAGCCTTTAATCAATGGGCACCAATGATCCTTTTAGAATGATCAATTTAACAGGCCGATCAACTTTACATGTGCGCTCTAAATCATCCGTGACATTTGATTTAGAGCTCAGAATGACACGAGTCCAATGCCTACGGTAAGCTAGCACAATTTTCTATATTTTGACAAAATTTGGAATGGAATTAAATAGAGACGAAAAAGCGTCCAAGTAATCCAATTTATCCCAAATTATGTGATGACATGGTCTATGCTTCAATTATAAGCCTTTACATAATGAACACCAATGATCAGTTTAGAATGATCACTATAACAGGCCGATCAACTTGACATGTCCACACTAATTCATCCACAACTTTTGATTTAGAGCTCAGAATGACAAGAATCCAATGCCCACGTTAAACTAGCTCAATTCTCTATTTTGACAATATGTGAGACAGAAATAGGGACGAAAAAGCGTCCAAGTAATCCAATTTATCCAAACTACGTGATGCCATGCATTATACTTCATTTATAAGCCTTGACTCAATGAGCACCATTGATCATTTTAAAATAATCATATTAACTGGCCGATCGACTTGACATGTCCACACTAAATGGTATGTAACTTTTGATTTAGAGCTCAGAATGATACGAATCCAATGCCCACGTTATCTAGCTCAATTTTCTATATTTTTGACTAAATTTAATATAGAAATAGAGATTACAAAGCATCCAAGTAATCCAATCTATCTCAAAATGCTGATGTCGTGCTCTATGCTTCATTTTTAAGCCTTTACTTAATGAGCACTAGTGAACTGTTTAGTATGATCACTTTAACTTGTCGATCAACTTGATATTTCCACACTAAATCGTTCATAACTTTTGATTTATAGCTCAGAATGATATGAATCCAATTCCCACATTATGCTAGTTCAATTTTCTATATTGTGACAAAATGTGAGACAAAACTAGATACGACAAAGCGTCCAAGTAATCCAATCTATCCCAACCTGCGTGATGCCATGAATTATGCTTCATTTATAAGCCTTGACTCAATGAGCACCATTGATCAGTTTAGAATAATCATATTAACTGGCCGATCAACTTGATATGTCCGCACTAAATCGTCCGTAACTTTTGATTTAGAGCTCAGAATGACACGAATCCAATGGCGACGTAAAGCTCGCTCAATTTTCTATATTTTTGACTAAATTTAATACATAAATAGAGACGAAAAAAGATCCAAGTAATCCAATCTATCCTAAAATGCGTGATGCCTTGTTTTATGCTTCATTTATAAGCCTTTACTTAATGAACACCAATGATCAGTTTAGAATGAACACTTTAACTAGCCGATCAACTTGACATGTCCACACTAAATAGTCCGCATTGATTTAGAGCCCAGAATGACACAAATGCAATGCCCACGTTAAGCTAGCTCAATTTTCTATATTTTAGCAAAAATTGAGGCAAAAATAGTTACGACAAAGCGTCCAAGTAATCCAATCTATATAAAACTGTTTGATGCCATGCAGTATGCTTCATTTATAAGCCTCTACTCAATGTGCACCAATGATCACTTTAGAATGATCACTTTAACTAGCCGATTGATTTGACATGCCGCACTAAATCATTCATAACTTTTGATTTAGGGCTTCAAATGATACGAATCTAATGCCAACGTTAAGCTAGCTCAATTTTCTATATTTTGATAAAAATTTGAGATAGAAATAGATACGACAAAGTGTTCAACTAATCCAATCCATCCCAAATTGCGTGATGCGATGCATTATTCTTCTTTTAGAAGCTTTTACTCAATGAGCACCAATGATAAGTTTAGAATGATCATTTTAATTGCCCGATCAACTTGACATGTTCGCACTAAATCGTCCGTATCTTTTGATTTAGAGCTCAGAATGACACGAATCCAATGCCCACGTTAAGCTAGTTCAATTTTCTATATTTAGACAGACTTTGAGACAGAAATAGAGACGACAAAGCGTGCAAGTAATCTAATTTACCCAAACTGTTTGATGCAATGGATTATGCTTCATTTATAAGCTTTGACTAAATGAGCACCGATGATCAGTTTAGAATAATCATATTTATTGGCTGTTGAACTTGACATATCCACACTAAATTGTCCGTAACTTTTAATTTAGAGCTTAGAATGACAAGAATCCAATGCCCATATTAAGCTATTTCAATTTTCTATATTTTGACACAATTTTAGACAGAAATAGAGACGATAAAACGTCGAAGAAATCGAATTTATCCAAACTGCTTATTGCCATGCTTTATGCTTGACTTAATGAGCACCAATGATTAGTTTAGAATGATCATTTTAACTTGCCAATCAACTTGACATGTCCGCACTAAATAGTCTGCATCGATTTAGAGCTTAGAATGACACGAATTCAATGCCAGCGTTAAGCTAGCTCAATTTTTTATATTGAAACAAAAATTGAGACAGAAATAGATACGATAAAGCGTCCAAGTAATACAATCTATCTAAAACTGTTTCATGCCATGCATTATGCTTCATTTATAAGCCTTTACTCAATGTGCACCAATGATCAATTTAGTATGATCACTTTAACTAGCCGATCAACTTGACATGTCTGCACTAAATCATTCGTAACTTTTGATATAAGGCTTAAAATGAAACGAATCTGATGCCCACGTTAAGCTAGATCAATTTTCTATATTTTGATAAAATTTGAGACAGAAATAGATACGACAAAGCGTCAAAGTAATCCAATCCATCCCAAACTGCGTGATGACATGCATTATTTTTCATTTATAAGCTTTTACTCAATGAGTACCATAAATCAGTTTAGAATGATCCTTTTAAATTGCAGATCAACTTGAAATGTTTGCACTAATTCGTCCATAACTTTTGATTTATATCTCAGAATGACACGAATCCAATGCCCACATTAACCTAGTTCAATTTTCTATATTGTGAAAAAATTTGAGACAAAACTAGATACGACAAAGCATCCAAGTAATCCAATTTATCCCAAACTGCGTGATGTCATGGATTATGCTTCATTTACAAGCTTTGACTCAATGAGCACCAATGATAAGTTTAAAATAATCATATTAATTGTCCGTTCAACTTGATATATTTGCACTAAATCGTCTGTAACTTTTGATTTAGAGCTCAGAATGACACGAATCCAATGCCCATGTTAATCTAGTTCAATTTTCTATATTTTGACAGAATTTGAGACAGAATTAGAGACGACAAAGCATCCAAGAAATCCAATCTATCCAAACTGCTTGATACCATGCTTTCTGTTTCATTCATTAGCCTTTACTCAATGTGCACCAATGATCAGTTTGGTATGATCACTTTAACTAGCCGATCAACTTGACAGGTTCGCACTAAATCATTCGTAACTTTTGATATAGGGCTTAAAATGACATGAATCCAATGCTCACGTTAAAGTAGCTCAATTTTCTATATTTTGATAAAACTTTGAGACAGAAATAGATACGACAAAGCCTCAAAGTAATCCAATACATCCCCAATTGCGTGATGCCATGCATTATTATTCATTTATAAGCTTTTACTCAATGAGCATTAATGATCAATTTAGAATGATCCTTCTAATTGCCGGATCAACCAGACATATTCGCACTAAATCGTCCACAACTTTTGATTTAGAGTTCAAAAACACACGAATCTAATGCCCACGTTAAGATAGCTCAATTTTCTATCTTGTAACAAAATTTGAGACAAAAATAGATACGACAAAGCGTCCAAGTAATCCAATGTATATGAAACTGTTTGATGCCATGCATACATGATATCTAAAACTATGCATTTATAAGAATTTACTTAATGTGCACCATTGAGCTTGCTTAACGTGGGCATTGGATTCGTGTAATTTTGAGCTATAAATCAAAAGTAACGTAATTTTGAACATGCCAGTTACATTGATCATTCTAAACTGATCATTGATGCTAATTGAGAAAAGGACTATAAATGAAGCATAATGAATAGCATCACGCAGTTTTGGCTAGATGTGATTACTTGAACTCTTTTTTGTTACAAATTTGGTCACAATATAAAAAATTGAGCAAGCTTAACGTGGGCATTGGATTCATGCGAGTTTGAGCTCTAAATCATGACTTACGGACGATTTATTGCGGACATGTCAAGTTTATCAGCCAGTTAAAGTGATAATTCTAAACTGATAATTGGTGCTCATTGAGTAACGGCATATAAATGAAGCATAATGCATGGTATCATGCAGTTCTGAATAGATTGGATTATATGGACGCTTTGTCGTATCTATTTCTGTCTCAAACTTTGTCAAAATATAGAAAACTGTGCTAGCTTAATGTGGGCATTGTATTCGTGTCATTCTGAGCGGTAAATCAAAAGTTATGGATGATCTGGTGTGGACATGTTGAGTTGATTGGCCAGGCTAAGTGATCATTCTAAACTGATCATTGGTTCTCATTGAGTAAAGGCATATAAATGAAGCATAATGCATGGCATTACGCAGTTTGGGATAGATTGTCGTATCTATTTCTATCTCAAATTTTGTCAGAATTTAGAAAATTGAGCTAGTTTAACATGGGCATTGGATTCGTGTTATTGTGCGCTCTAAATCAAAAGTTACGGACGATTTAGTGCAGACATGTCATGTTGATCACCTAGTTAAAGTGATCATTCTAAACTGATCATTGGTACTCATGAAGTAAACCCTTATAAATGAAGCATAAAATATGACATCACGCAGTTTGGGATAGAGTGGATTACTTGGACGCTTTGTCGTATCTAATTCTATCTCAAATTTTTTCACGATATAAAAAATGAGCTAGCTTATTGTGGGCATTGGATTCGTGTCATTCTGAGATCTAAATCAAAAGTTACAATGATTTAGTGCAGACATTTCAAGTTTATCGGCCAGTTAAAGCGATCATTCTAAACTGATCATTGGTGCTTATTGATTAAAGGCATAAAAATGAAGCATATTTCATTGCATCACGCAGTTTGGGATAGATTGGATTACATGGATGCTTTCTCATATCTATTTTGGTCTCAGATTTTGTCACAATAAGGAAATCGAGCTAGCTTAATGTGGGCATTGGATTCATGTCATTGAGCTCTAAATCAAAAATTACGGATGATTTAGTGTGGACATTTCAAGTTGATCGGCCAGTTAAAGTGATCATTCTAACTTGATCATTGGTGCTCATTGAGTTAAGTCTTATAAATGAAGCATAATGCATGACATCATGAAGTTCGTGATAGATTGGGTTACTTGGACACTTTGTCATATCTATTTCTGTCTCAAATTTGTCAATATATAGGTATTGAGCTAGCTTAAAGTGGGCATTGAATTTGTGTCATTCTGAGCTCCCAATCGTATGTTAGGGACGATTTATTGCAGAGATGTCAAAATGATCGGCCAATTAAAGTGATCATTCTAAACTGATCATTGGTGCTCATTGAGTAAAGGCGTATAAATGAAGCATAAGGCATGACATCATGCAGTTCGGGATAGACTGGATTACTTGAATGCTTTTCCGTATCTATTTATGTCTAACATTTTGTCACAATATAGAAAATTGACCTAGCTTAACCTGGGCATTGGATTCATGCCATTCTGATCTCTAAATCAAAAGTTAGGGACGATTTTGTGCGGACATGTCAAGTTTATCGGCCAGTTAAAGTGATCATTCTAAACTGATCATTGGGGCTCATTGAATAAGGCTTATAAATGAAGCATAATGCATGGCATCATGCAGTTTTGGCTGGATTGGATTAATTGAACGCCTTTTTAATATATTTATGGCTCTAATTTTCTCACAATATAGAAAATTAAGCTAGCTTAACGTGGGCATTGGATTCGTGTCATTTTGAGCTCTAAATCAAAAGTTATGGATGATTTAGTGTGAACATGTGAAGTTGATCGGCCAGTTAAAGTGATCATTCTAAACTAATCATTAGTGCTCGTTGATTAAAGGCTTATAAATGAAGCATAAATGGATGACATCACAGAGTTCAGGATAGATTGGATTTCTTGGATGCTTTGTCGTATCTATTTCTGTCTCAAATTTTGTCTCAATATAGAAAATTGAGCTAGCTTAACGTGGACACTGGATTCGAGTCAGTTTTAGCTCTAAAACGTAAGTTACGGACGACTTAATGTGGAAATGTCAAATTTATCATGCAGTTAAAGTGATCATTCTAAACTGATCACTGGTGCTCACTGAGTCAAGGCTTATAAATGAAGCATAATGCATGACATCACACAGTTTTGGCTAGATTGGATTACTTGAACGCTTTTGCATATCTATTTCTGTCTTAAATTTTGTCACAATAAAGAAAATTGAGCTACCTTAATGTGGGCATTGCATTCATGTTTTTTTGAGCTTTAAATCAAAAGTTACGTACAATTTAGTGCGGACATGTCAAGTTGATCGCCTCGTTAAAGTGATCATTCTAAACTGATCACAGATACTTATTAAGTAAACGCTTATAGATGAAGTATAAAGCATGGCATCACACAGTTTGGGATAGAGTGGATTACATGAACGCTTTGTCGTATCAATTTCTGTCTCAAATTTTATCACAATATAGAAAATTGAGCTAGTTTAACGTGGGCATTGGATTCATGTAATTCTGAGCTCTAAATTATACGTTACAGAAGATTTAGGGTGCATATGTCAAGTTGATCAGCCAGTTAAATTGATCATTCTAAACTGATCATTGGTGCTCATTGAGAAAAGGGTTATAAATGAAGTATAATGCATAGAATCACGCAATTTTGGCTGAGTTGGATTATTTGAATGCCTATTTGTATCTATTTATGTCTAAAATTTTCTCTCAATATAAAAAATTGAGCTAGCTTAATGTGGGCATTGGATTCAGTCATTATGAGCTCTAAATCAAAAGTTACCGATGACTTAGTGCGGACATGTCAAGTTGATGGGTCAATTAAAGGGATCATTTTAAACTGATCATTGGTGCTCATTGAGTAAAGGCATATAAATGAGGCATAATGCATGGCATCACGCAGTTCGGGATAGATTGGATTACATGGACGCTTTGTCGTATCTATTATTGTCTCAAATGCTGTCACAATATTCAAATTTAGCTAGCTTAACGTGTGCATTTGATTCGTGTCATTCTAAGCTCTAAATCAAAAGTTACGGATGATTTACTGCGGACATGTCAAGTTGATCAGGCAGTTAAAGTGATCATTCTAAACTGAAATTGTGCTCATTGAGTAAAAGCTTATAAATGAATCATAATGCATGGCATTGCGCAGTTCGGGATAGATTGGATAACATGGACACTTTTTCCTATCTATTTCTGTTTTAAATTTTGTCACAATATAGAAAATTGAGCTAGCATAACGTGGGAAATTGATTGGTGTTATTCTGAGCTCTAAATCAAAAGTTATGGATGATTTAGTGCATACATGTGAAGTTGATCGCCTAGTTAAAGTGATCATTCCACACTGATCATTGGTACTCATGAAGTAAATGCTTATAAATGAAGCATAAAGCATGGCATCACGCAGTTTGTGATAGAGTGGATTACTTGGACGCTTTGTCGTATCTAGCTCTGTCTCAAATTTGTTCACAATATAAAAAATTTAGCTAGCTTAACTTGGCATTGGATTTGTTTCATAGTGAGCTCTAAATCAAAAGTTACGGACGATTTAGTCACAGTATAGAAATTGAGCTAGCTTAACGTGGGCATTGGATTCGTGCCATTCTGAGGTTTAAATCAAAAGTTACGAACGATTTAGTGCAAACATGTCAAGTTGATCGGCCAGTTAAAGTGATCATTCTAAACTGATCATTGGTGCTCATTGAGTAAAGGCTTATAAATGAAGCATAATGCATTACATCACGCAGTTCATGATAGATTCAATTACTCGGACGCTTTGTCATATCTAATTCTGTCTCAAATTTTATTTCAATATAGAAATTTGAGCTATCTTAACGTGGGCATTGGATTCGTATGAGTTTTAACTCTAAATCATAAGTTTCAGACGATTTAATGTGGAAATGTCAAGTTGATCATGCAGTTAAAGTGATCATTTTAAACTGATCTTTGGTGCTCATTGAGAAATGGCTTATAATTGAAGCATAATGGATGGCATCACGCTGTTTTAGCTAGATTGGATTACTTGAACGCTTTTTCAGATCTATTTCTGTCTCAAATTTTGTCAGAATATATAACATTGAGCTACCTTAACGTGGGCATTGGATTCATGTTATTCTGAGCTCTAAATGAAAGGTTACAGACAATTTTGTGCAGACATATCATGTTGATCGCCTAGTTAATGTGATCATTCTAAACTAATCATCGGTACTCGTTAAGTAAACACTTATAAATGAAGCATAAAGCATGACATCACGCAGTTTGGGATAGAATGGATTACTTGGACGCTTTGTCGTATCTAGTTCTGTCTCAAATTTTTTCACAGTATAAAAAATTGCGCTAGTTTAACGTGGGCCTTGCATTCGTGTCGGAGTTCTAAATAAAAAGTTATGGACAATTTCGTTAGGGCATATCAAGTTGATCAGCCAGTTAAAGTGATCATTCTAAACTAATCATTGGTGCTCATTGAGTAAAGGCTTACAAATGAAGCATACTGCATGATATCATGCTATTCGAGATAGATTGGATTACATATTTGCTCAAAATCATAAGTTACAGACAATTTAATGCAGACATGTCAAGTTGATCGGGCAGTTAAAGTGATCATTGTAAATTGATCATTGGTGCTTATTGAGTAAAAGCTTATAAATGAAGCACAATGCATGGCATCACGCAGTTCGGGATAGATATGATTACATAGGCACTTTGTCGCATCTATTTGTTTCTCAAATTTTGTCAAAATATAGAAAATTAAGCTATCTAAACGTGGGAATTAGATTTGTGTCATTCTGAGTACTAAATCAATAGTTACAGACGATTTAGTGCGAACATTTGAAGTTGACCGGCCAGTTAAAGTGATCATTCTAAACTAATCATTGGTGCTCATTGAGTAAAGGCTTATAAATGAAGCATAATGCATGACAACACGTAGTTTGGGATAGATTGGATTAGTTTGGCATTTTGTCGTATCTATTTCTATGTAAACTTTTGTCACAATATAGAAAATTAACCTAGCTTAACATGGACATTGGATTAGTCTTATTCTGAGCTCTAAATCAAAAGTTACAGACGATTTAGTGTGGACATGTCAAGTTGATCGCATAGTTAAAGGGATCATTCTAAACAGATGATTGGTGCTCATTGAGTAAAGGCTTATAAATGAAGCATAATGCATGGCATAATGCAGTTTTGGCTAGAATTGATTACTTGAACACTTTTTCGTATCTATTTTTGTCTAAAATTTTTCACAACATAGAAAATCAAGCTAGCTTACCGTGGGCGTTGGATTCGTGTCAGTTTTAGCTCTAAATCGAAAGTAACGGATGATTTAAAGCCAACATGTCAAGTTGATCGGGCAGTTAAAGTGGTCATTCTAAACTGATCATTGGTCCTCATTGAGTAAAAGCTTTTAAATGAAGCATAATGCATGGCATCACGCAGTTCAGGACAGATTGGATTACATGGATGCTTTGTCTTATCCATTTCTGTCTCAAATTTTGTTAAAATATAAAAAATTGAGATAGCTTAACGTAGGCATTAGATTTGCGTCATTCTGACCTATAAATCAAAAGTTACAGGCGCTTCTGTACGGACATGTGAAGTTGATCGGCTAGTTAAAGTGATAATTCTAAACTGATCATCGGTGCTCATTGAGTAAAGGCTTATAAATGAAGCATAATGCATGACATCACGCAGTTCGGTATAGATTGGATTACTTGGGAGCTTTGTCATATCTATTTCTGTCTCAAATTTTGTCACAATAAAGAAAATTTAGCTAGCTTAACATGGACATTGGATTCGTCTTATTCTGAGATCTCAATCAAATGTTACGGACGATTTAGTGCAGACATGTCAAGTTGATCGCCTAGTTAAAGTGATCATTCTAAACTGATCATTGGTTCTCATTGAGTAAAGGCTTGTAAATGAAGCATAATGCATGGTATCACGCAGTTTTGGCTAGATTGGATTACTTGGACGCTTTGGCGTATCTATTTTTGGTCTTAAATTTTGTCACAATAAAGAATTGAGCTAGTTTAACGTGGGCATTTGCTTCATGTTATTTTGAGATCTAAATCAAAAGTTAGAAACAATTTAGTGCAGACATGTCAAGTTCATCGCCTAGTTAAATTGAGCACTCTAAACTGATCATTGGTGCTCATTGATTAAAGGCTTATATATGAAACATAATGCATGACATAACCTAGTTTTGGAATGATTTGATTAGTTGGAGGACTTGTTAAAGCAATTTTAGTCTTCAAATTTATCACAGTATAACAAAATTTAGCTAGTTTATCGTGAGCATTGGATTCGGGTCAGTCTGAGCTCTAAATTAAAAATTACGGTCTATTTAGTGCGGACATGTCAAGTTGGTCAGCTAGTTAAAGTGATCATTCTAAACTGATCATTGATGCTCATTGAGTAAAGTCATATAAATGAAGCATAATGCAGGGCGTCACACAGTTCGGGATAGATTGGATTACATGGGCATTTTTTCATATCTATTTTTGTCTCAAATTTTGTCACAATATAGAAAATTGAGCTAGCTTAACGTGGGCGTTGGATTCGTGACATTCTCACCTCTAAATCAAAAGTTACGGACGAATTAGTGCAGACATATCAAGCTGATCGGCCAGTTAAAGTATCATTATAAACTGATCATTGGTGATCATTGAGTAAAGGCTTATAAATGAATCATAATGCATGGTATCACGCAGTTTTGGCTAGGTGGGATTACTTGAATGCTTTTTCATATCTATTTTGTGTCAAATTTGGTCACATTATAGAAAATTGAGCTAGCTTAACGTGGACATTGGATTCGTGTTATTCTGAGCTCTAAATCAAAAGTTACAGAAGATTTAATGCGAACATGTCAAGTTGATCGGTCAGTTAAAATGATCATTCTTAACTGATCGTTGGTGCTCATTGAGTAAAGGCTTATAAATGAAGCATAATGTATGGCATCACGCACTTTGGGATAGATTGGATTAGTTGGAGACTTTGCCTTATCTATTTCTGTCTCAAATTTTGTTGCAATATAGAAAATTGAGCTAGCTTAACCTGGGAATTGGATTCGTGTCATTCTGAGCTGTAAAATATAAGTTGCGGATGATTTAGTGCGGACATGTCAAGTTGATTGGCCAGTTAAAGTGATCATTCTAAACTGATCATTGGTGCTCATTAAGTAAAAGTATATAAATGAAGCATAATGCATGGTATCACACAGTTCGGGATAAGTTGGATTACATGGATGCTTTGTCGTATCTGTTACTGTCTCAAATTTAGTCACAATATAGAAAATTGAGTTAGCTTAACGTGGGTGTTGGATTCGTGTCATTCTGAGCACTAAATCAAAAGTTACGGACGATTTAATGCAGACATGTCAAGTGGATCGGCCAGTTAAAGTGGTCATTCTAAACTGATCATTGGTGCTCATTCAGTAAAGGCTTATAAATGAAGCATAATGCATGACATCACGTAGTTGGGGATCGATTGGATTACTTGGAAGCTTTGTCGTATCTATCTTTTTCTCAAACTTTGTTAAAATATAGTAAATTGACCTAGCTTAACGTGGGCCTCTATATCAAAAGTTACGGACGATTTAGTGCGGACATGTCAACTTGATCGGCCAGTTAAGTGATCATTCGAAAATGATCATTGGTGTTTATTGAGTAAAGGCTTATAAATGAAGCATTATGCATTATATCACGCAGTTTGGGATAGATTGGAGTGCTTGGATGTTTTGTCGTATCTATTTTTATCTCAAATTTTGTCACAATATATAGAATTGAGCTATCTTAACATGGGCATTGGATTCGTGTTATTCTCAGCTCTAAATATATAGTTACGGACGATTTAGTGCGGACATGACAAGTTGATCGCTTAGTTAAAGTGATCATTCTAAACTGATCATTTCTGCTCATTGAGTAAAAGCTTATAAATGAAGCATAATGCATGACATCACATAGTTCAGGATATATTGGATTATTTGGATGCTTTGTCGTATCTATTTCTGTCTCAAATTTAGTCACAATATAGAAAATTGAGCTATCTTAACATGGTCATGGGATTCGTGTCATTCTGAGCTCTAATTCAAAACTTACGGACGATTTAGTGCAGACATGTGAAGTTGATCGCCTAGTTAAAGTGATCGTTCTAAACTGATCATTGGTACTCATTAAGTAAATGCTTATAAATGAAGCATAAAGCCTGGCATCAGGCAGTTTTCGATAGAGTGGATTACTGGGACGCTTTGTCGTATCTAGTTCTGTCTCAAATTTGTTCACAATTTAAAAAATTGAGCTAGCTTAACGTGGGCATTGGATTCGTGTCATTCTGACCTCTAAATCAAAAGTAAGGGACAATTTAGTGCGGACATCTAAAGTTGATCGGCCAGTTAAAGTGATCATTCTAAACTGAGCATTGGTGCTCATTGAGAAAAGGATTAGAAATGAAGCATAATGCATGGCATCACGCAGTTTTGGCTATATTGGATTACTTGAACGCTTTTTTGTATCTATTTTGTTTCAAATTTTGTCACAATATAGAAACCTGAGCTAGCTTAATGTGGACATTAGATTTGTGTTATTCGGAGCTATATATCAAAAGTTACGGACGATTTAGTGCGGACATGTCAAGTTGATCGCCTACTTAAAGTTATCATTCTAAACTGATCAATTGTGCTCATTTAGTAAAGGCTTATAAATGAACCATAACGGATGGCATCATACGGTTTTGGCTAGATTGGATTACTTGAACGCTTTTTTGTATCTGTTTCTATCTCACATTTTGTCACAACATAGAGAATTTATCTAGCTTAACTTGGGCATTGTATTCGTGTCATTCTGAGCTCTAAATCAAAAGGTAGGTACGATTTATTACCGATATGTCAAGTTGATCGGCCTGTTAAAGTGATCATTCTAAACTCATCATTGGTGCTCATTGAGTAAAGGCTTATAAGTAATTCATAATGCATGGTGTCACGCAGTTTTCGCTAGATTAGATTACTTGAACGCATTTCATATCTATTTTTGTTTCAATTTTTGTCACAATATAGAAAATTGAGCTAGCTTAATGTGAGCATTGGATTCTTGTTATTCTGAGCTCTAAATTAAAAGTTATGTACGATTTAGTCTGGACATGTCAATTTGATCTCCTAGTGAAAGTTATCATTCTAAACTGATCATTGGTGCTCATTGAGTAAAAGGCTTACAAATGAAGCATAATGCATGACATCACGCAGTTTGGAATATATTGGATTACTTGGACTCTTTGTCGTATCTATTTCTGTCTCAAATTTTTTTACAATATAGAAAATTGAGCTAGCTTAACGTTGGCATTGGATTCCTATCATTTTGAGGGCTAAATCAAAAGATACCAACGATTTAGTGCATACATGTAAAGTTGATTGGCCAGTTAAATTGATTATTCTAAACTGATCATTGGTGCTCATTAAGTAAAAGCTTATAAATGAAGCATAATGCATGACATCACTAGTTCAGGATAGATTGAATTATCTGAACGCTTTGTGGTATCTATTTCTATCTCAAATTTTGTCACAATATAGAAAATTGAGCTACCTTAACGTGGGCATTGGATTCATGTCATTCTGAGCTCTAAATCAAAAGTTACGGACGATTTAGTGCAGACATGTCAAGTTGATGGGCCAGATAAAGTGATCATTCTAAACTGATCATTGGTGCTCATTGATTAAAGGCTTATAAATGATGCATAATGCATGACATCACGCAGTTCGGGATACATTGGATTACTTGGACGTGTTTTCGTATCTATTTCTGCCTCAAATTTTGGCACAATATAGAAAATTGAGCTAGCTTAACGTGGGCATTGGATTCGTGTCATTCTGAGCTCTAAATCAAAAGTTAAGGACGACTTAGTGCGGACATGTCAAGTTGATCGGCTCGTTAAAGTGATCATTCTAAACTGATCATTTGCTCCCATTGAGTAAAAGCTGATAAATGAAAGATAATGCATGGCATCATGCAATTTTGGCTAGATTGGATTACTTGAATGCATTTTGTATATGTTTCTATCTCAAACTTTTTCACAACATAGAGAATTGAGCTAGCTCAACGTGGGCATTGGTTTCATGTCATTCTGAGCTTTGAATAAAAAGTTAGTGACGATTTACTATGGACATGTAAAGTTCATCGGACAGTTAAAGTTATCATTCTAAACTGATCATTTGTTGTCATTGAGTAAATGCTGATAAATGACGCATAATGCATGGCATCATGTAGTTTTGGTTAGATTGGATTACTTGAACGCATTTTTTTACCTATTTCTTTCTCAAATTTTGTCACAACATAGAGAATTGAGCTAGTAAGGGACGATTTAGTGCGGAAATGTCAAGTTGATCGGCGAGTTAAAGTGATCATTCTAAATTTAGCATTGGTGCTCATTGAGAAAAGGGTTATAAATGAAGCATAATGCATGGCACCACGCAGTTTTGGGTATATTGGATTACTTGAACGCTTTTTTGTATTTATTTTGTGTCAAATTTTGTCACAATATAGAAAATTGAGCTAGCTTAATGTGGACATTGGATTCGTGTTATTCTGAGCTATATATCAAAAAGTACGGACGATTTAATGCGGACATGTCAAGTTGATCGCCTACTTAAAGTGATAATTCTAAACTGATCATTGGTGCTCATTGAGTAAAGGCTTATAAATGAAGCCTAATACATGGCATCACCCAGCTCAGAATAGATTCGATTACATGGAAACTTTGACGTGTCTATTTCTATCTCAATTTTTTTCAAAATATAGAAAATTGAGCTAGCTTAACGTGGGCATTGAATTCGTGTCATTCTGAGCTCTAAATCAAAAGTTAGGGACGATTTAGTATGGATATGTCAAGTTGATCGGTCTGTTAAAGTGATCATTCTAAACTCATCAATGGTGCTTATTGAGTAAAAGCTTATAAATGAATCATAATACATGGCATCACGCAGTTTTTGCTAGATTGGATTACTTGAACGCATTTTCGTATCTATTAATTACTGGGCCAATTTTTCTCACAGAATAGAAAATTGAGCTAGCTTAATGTGGGCATTGGATTCGTGTTATTCTGAGCTCTAAATCAAAAGTTACAGATGATTTACTGCGTACATGTCAAGTTGGCCAGCCAGTTAAAGTTATCATTCTAAACAGATCATTGGTACTCGTTGAGTAAAAGGCTTACAAATGAAGCATAATGCATGACATCACGCAGTTCGGAATAGATTGGATTATTTGAACGTATTTTTGTATCTATTTTTGTGTCTATTTTTGTGTCAATTTTTGTCACAAAATAGAAAATTGAGATAGCTTAACGTGGGCATTGGATTTGTGTCACTTTGAGCTCCAAATCAAAAGTTACGGACGATTTAGTGCGGACATGTCAAGTTGATCGGTCAGTTAAAGTGATCATTCTACACTGATCATTGGTGCTCATTGGTTAAAGGCTTATAAATAATGCATAATGCATGACATCACGTAGTTCGGGATAGATTGGATTACTTGGATGTCTTGTCATATCTATTTCTGCCTCAAATTTTATCACAATATAGAAAATTGAGCCAGCTTAACATGGTCATTCGATTCGTGTCATTCTGAGCTCTAAATCAAAAGTTACATATGATTTAGTGTGGACATGTCAAGTTTATCGGCCAGTTAAAGTGATCATTCTAAACTGATCATTTGTTTTCTTGAGTAAAGCTGATAAATGAAGCGTAATGCATGGTATCATGTAGTTTTGGCTAGATTGGATCACTTGAACGCTTTTTTGTATCTACTTCTGTCTTAAATTTTGTTACAACATAGAGAATTGAGCTAGCTTAACGTGGGCATTGGATTCATGCTATTCTGAGCTCTAAATCAAAAGGTTAGGGACGATTTAGTGCGGACATGTCAAGTTGATTGGCTAGTTAAAGTGATCATTCTAAACTGAACATTGGTGCTCATTGAATAAAGGCTTATAAATGAAACATAATGCATGCAATCATGCAGTTTTGGCTATATTGTATTTCTTGAACGCTTATTCGTATCTATTTTTGTGTCAAATCTTGTCACAATACTGAAAATTCAGCTAGCCTAACGTGGGCATCGGATTCGTGTTATTCTAAGCTCTAAATCAAAGTTACGGACGAATTAGTGCGGACATGTGAAGTTGATTGCGTAGTTAAAATGATCATTATAAACTCACCATTTGTGCTCATTGAGTAAAGGCTTACAAATGAAGCATAATCCATGGCATCACGCAGTACGGGATAGATTGGAATACTTGGATGTTTTTTCGACCCTATTTCTGTCTCACATTTCTCCAAAAATAGAGAATTGAGTTAGCTTAACGTGGGTATTGGATTCGAGCCATTCAGAGCTCTCAATCAAAATTTTGGGACGATTTAGTGCGGACATGTCAAGTTGATCGGCTAGGTAAAGTGATCATTCTAAATTGATCATTTGTCCTCATTGAGTAAAACCTTATAAATGAATTATAATGCATGACATCATCCAGTTTTTGCTAGATTGGATTACTTGAACGCCTTTTTGAATGTATTTTTGTCTTAAATTTTTTCACATCATAGAGAATTGAACAGGGTTAACGTGGGCATTGGATTCATATCATTCTGAGCTCTAAATCAAAAGTTTGGGACAATTAGTGTGAACATGTTAAGTTGATCGGCCAGTTAAAGTGATCATTCTAAGCTGATCATTGGTGCTCATTGAGTAAAGGCTTATAAATGAAGCATAATGCATGACATCACACAGTTTTGGCTAGATTGGATTACTTGATCGCTATTTCGTATCTATTTTTGTGTTAAATTTTTTAAGAATATAGAAACTTAAGCTAGCTTAACGTGTAAATTGGATTCGTATTATTCTGAGCTATAAATCAAAAGTTACGGACGATTTAGTGCGGAAATGTCAAGTTGACTGGCCAGTTAAAGTGATCATTCTTAACTGATCATTGGTGCTCATTGAGTAAATGCTTATAAATGAAGCATAATGCATGGCATCACAAAGTTTGGGCTAGATTGGATTACATGAACACTTTATCTTATCTATTTTCGTCTCAATTTTTGTCACAACATAGAGAATTGAGCTAGCTGAACGTGGGCATTGAATTCGTGTCATTCTGAGCTCTCAATCAAAAGTTGGTGACGATTTAGCGCGGATATGTGAAGTTGATCTGCCGTTTAAAGGGATGATTCTAAACTCATCATTGGTGCCCATTGAGTGAAGGCTTATAAATGAATCATAACAAATGGCATCACGCAGTTTTGGTTAGATTTGATTATTTGAACGCATTTTCGTATCTATTTTTGTGTCAATTTTTGTCACAATATAGAAAATTGAGATTGCTTAACGTGAGCATTGGATTCTTGTTATTCTGATCTCTAAATTAAAAGTTATGTACGATTTAGTCTGGACATGTCAAGTTGATCTCCTAGTGAAAGTTATCATTCTAAACTGATCATTTGTGCTTATTGAGTAAAGGCTTATAAATGAAGCATAATGCATGGCATCAAAAAATTTCGAGATAGATTGGATTACATTGACACTTTATCGTATCTATTTCTATCTCAAATTTTGCTACTGCATAGATAATTGAGCTAGGTTAATATGGGCATTGGATTCGTGTCATTCTAAGCTCTAAATTATAAGTTAGAGACGATTTGGTGCGGACATATCAAGTTGATCGGCCAGTTAAGTGATCATTCTTAACTGAACATTGGTGTTCATTGAGTAAATGCTTATAAATGAAACATAATGCATGCCATCACGGAGTTTTTCCTAGATTGGATTACTTGAACGCTTTTTCGTATCTATTTCTGCCTCAAATCTTGTCAAAATAGAGAAAATTGAGCTAGGTTAACGTGGGCATTGGATTCCTGTCATTCGGAGCTCTAAACCAAAAGTTAGGGATGATTTAGTGCGGACATGTCAAGTTGATCGGCTAGTTAAAGTGAGAATTCTAAACTGATCATTTCTGTTCATTGAGTAAAGGCTTATAAATGAATCATAATGCATGGGCCCTTGCAAATTTGGCTAGATTAGATTACTTGAATGCTTTTTGTATCTATTTCTGTCTCAAATTTTGTTACAACATAGAGAATTGAGCTAGATTAACATGGGCATTGGATTCGTATCATTCTAAGCTCCAAATAAAAAGTTAGGGACGATTTAGTCAGACATGTCAAGTTGATCGGCCAGTTAAAGTGATCATTTTAAACTGATCATTGGTGCTCATTTAGTAAAGGCTTATAAATAAGCATAATGCATGGCATCATGCAGTTTTGCCTAGATTAGATTACTTGAACCCTTTTTTGAATCTATTTCTATCTCAAATTTAGTCACACAATAGAAAATTGAGTTAGATTAATGTGGGTATTGGATTCGTGTCATTCTAAGCTATAAATCAAAAGTTACGGACGATTTAGTGCGGACATGTCAAGTTGATCGGCCAGTCAAAGTGATCATTCATAACTGATCATTGGTGCTTATTAAGTAAATGCTTGAAAATGAAGCCTAAAGAATTGCATCACGCAGTTTGGGGTGGATTGGATTGCTTGGACCCTTTGTCTTATATATTTCTATTTCAAACTTTGTTACAATATAGAAAATATAGCTAGCTTAACGTGGGCACTGGATTCCTGTCATTCCGAGCTCTAAATCAAAAGTTACAGATGATTTAGTGCAGACATGTCAAGTTGATCGGCCTGTTAAAATGATCATTCTAAACTGATCATTTGCTCTCATTGAGTAAAAGCTGATAAATGAAGGATAATGCATGGCATCATGCAATTTTGGCTAGATTGGATTACTTGAATGCATTTTGTATATGTTTCTATCTCAAATTTTTTCATAACATAGAGAATTGAGCTAGCTCAACGTGGGCATTGGATTCATGTCATTCTTAGCTCTGAATCAAAAGTTAGTGACGATACTATGGACATGTAAAGTTGATCAGACAGTTAAAGTTATCATTCTAAACTGATCGTTTGTAGTCATTGAGTAAATGCTGATAAATGAAGCATAATGCAAGGCATCATGTAGTTTTGGTTAGACTGGATTACTTGAACGCATTTTTGCACCTATTTATGTCTCAAATTTTGTCACAACATTGAGAATTGAGCTAGTAAGGGACGATTTAGTGCGGAAATGTCAAGTTGATCGGCCAGTTAAAGTGATCATTCTAAATTTAGCATTGGTGCTCATTGAGAAAAGCGTTATAAATGAAGCATAATGCATGGCACCACGCAGTTTTTGGTATATTGGATTATTTGAACACTTTTTCGTATTTATTTTGTGTCAAATTTTGTCACAATATAGAAAATTGAGCTAGCTTAACATGGACATTGGATTCCTGTTATTCTGAGCTATATATCAAAAGTTGCGGACGATTTAGTGCGGACATGTCAAGTTGATCGCCTACTTAAAGTGATCATTCTAAACTGATCCTTGGTGCTTATTGAGTAAAGGCTTATAAATGAAGCCTAATACATGGCATCACCCAGCTCGGGATAGATTCGATTACATGAAAACTTTGTCGTGTCTATTTCTATCTCAAATTTGGTCAAAGTATAGAAAATTGAGCTAGCTTAACGTGGACATTGAATTCGTGTCATTCTGAGCTCTAAATCAAAAGTTAGGAGCGATTTAGTATGGATATGTCAAGTTGATCGGTTTGTTAAAGTGATCATTCTAAACTCATCAATGGTGCTTATTGAGTAAAAGCTTATAAATGAATCATAATACATGGCATCACACAGTTTTTGCTAGATTGGATTACTTGAAGGCATTTCCGTATCTATTAATTTCTGGGTCAATTTTTCTCACAAATTAGAAAATTGTGCTAGCTTAACGTGGGCATTGGATTCGTGTTATTCTGAGCTCTGAATCAAAAGTTACAGACGATTTACTGCGTACATGTCAAGTTGGTCAGCCAGTTAAAGTTATCATTCTAAACTGATCATTGGTGCTCGTTGAGTAAAAGGCTTACAAATGAAACATAATTCATGACATCACGCAGTTCAGAATAGATTGGATTATTTGAAGGTATTTTCGTATCTATTTTTGTGTCAATTTATGTCACAATATAGAAAATTGAGATAGCTTAACGTGGGCATTGGATTTGTGTCACTCTGAGCTCCAAATCAAAAGTTATGGACGATTTAGTGCAGACATGTCAAGTTGATCAGTCAAATAAAGTGATCATTCTAAACTGATCATTGGTGCTCATTGATTAAAGGCTTATAAATGATGCATAATGCATGACATCACGTAGTTCAGGATAGATTGGATTACTTGGATGCTTTGTCCTATCTATTTCTGCATGAAAGTTTATCACAATATAGAAAATTGAGCTAGCTTAATATGGTCATTCGATTCGTGTCATTCTGAGCTCTAAATCAAAAGTTACGTATGATTTAGTGTGGTCATGTCAAGTTTATCGGCCAGCTAAAGTAATCATTCTAAACTGATCATTTGTTTTTCTGAGTAAAAGCTGATAAATGAAGCGTAATGCATGGTATCATGTAGTTTTGGCTAGATTGGATTACTTGAACGCTTTTTGTATCTATTTCTGTCTCAAATTTTGTTACAATATAGAAAATTGAGCTAGCTTAACGTGGGCATTGAATTCCTGTCATTCTGAGCTCTAAATCAAAAGTTATGGACGATTTAGTATGGATATGTCAAGTTGATCGGTCTGTTAAAGTGATCATTCTAAACTCATCAATGGTGCTTATTGAGTAAAAGCTTATAAATGAATCATAATACATGGCATCACGCAGTTTTTGCTAGATTGGATTACTTGAACGCATTTTCGTATCTATTAATTACTGGGTCAATTTTTCTCACAGAATAGAAAATTGAGCTAGCTTAATGTGGGCATTGGATTCGTGTTATTCTGAGCTCTAAATCAAAAGTTACAGATGATTTACTGCGTACATGTCAAGTTGGCCAGCCAGTTAAAGTTATCATTCTAAACAGATCATTGGTACTCGTTGAGTAAAAGGCTTACAAATGAAGCATAATGCATGACATCACGCAGTTCGGAATAGATTGGATTATTTGAACGTATTTTTGTATCTATTTTTGTGTCTATTTTTGTGTCAATTTTTGTCACAAAATAGAAAATTGAGATAGCTTAACGTGGGCATTGGATTTGTGTCACTTTGAGCTCCAAATCAAAAGTTACGGACGATTTAGTGCGGACAGGTCAAGTTGATCGGTCAGTTAAAGTGATCATTCTACACTGATCATTGGTGCTCATTGGTTAAAGGCTTATAAATAATGCATAATGCATGACATCACGTAGTTCGGGATAGATTGGATTACTTGGATGTCTTGTCATATCTATTTCTGCCTCAAATTTTATCACAATATAGAAAATTGAGCCAGCTTAACATGGTAATTCGATTCGTGTCATTCTGAGCTCTAAATCAAAAGTTACATATGATTTAGTGTGGACATGTCAAGTTTATCGGCCATTTAAAGTGATCATTCTAAACTGATCATTTGTTTTCTTGAGTAAAGCTGATAAATGAAGCGTAATGCATGGTATCATGTAGTTTTGGCTAGATTGGATCACTTGAACGCTTTTTTGTATCTACTTCTGTCTTAAATTTTGTTACAACATAGAGAATTGAGCTAGCTTAACGTGGGCATTGGATTAATGCTATTCTGAGCTCTAAATCAAAAGGTTAGGGATGATTTAGTGCGGACATGTCAAGTTGATTGGCTAGTTAAAGTGATCATTCTAAACTGAACATTGGTGCTCATTGAATAAAGGCTTATAAATGAAACATAATGCATGCAATCATGCAGTTTTGGCTATATTGTATTTCTTGAACGCTTATTCGTATCTATTTTTGTGTCAAATCTTGTCACAATACTGAAAATTCAGCTAGCCTAACGTGGGCATCGGATTCATGTTATTCTAAGCTCTAAATCAAAGTTACGGACGAATTAGTGCGGACATGTGAAGTTGATTGCGTAGTTAAAATGATCATTATAAACTCACCATTTGTGCTCATTGAGTAAAGGCTTACAAATGAAGCATAATGCATGGCATCACGCAGTACGGGATAGATTGGAATACTTGGACGTTTTTTCGTCCCTATTTCTGTTTCACATTTCTCCAAAAATAGAGAATTGAGTTAGCTTAACGTGGGTATTGGATTCGAGCCATTCAGAGCTCTCAATCAAAATTTTGGGACGATTTAGTGCGGACATGTCAAGTTGATCGGCCAGGTAAAGTGATCATTCTAAATTGATCATTTGTCCTCATTGAGTAAAACCTTATAAATGAATTATAATGCATGACATCATCCAGTTTTTGCTAGATTGGATTACTTGAACGCCTTTTGAATGTATTTTTGTCTTAAATTTTGTCACATCATAGAGAATTGAACAGGGTTAACGTGGGCATTGGATTCATATCATTCTGAGCTCCAAAATCAAAAGTTTGGGACAATTAGTGTGAACATGTTAAGTTGATCGGCCAGTTAAAGTGATAATTCTAAACTGATCATTTGTGCTCATTGAGTAAAGGCTTATAAATGAAGCATAATGCATGACATCACACAGTTTTGGCTAGATTGGATTACTTGATCGCTATTTCGTATCTATTTTTGTGTTAAATTTTTTAAGAATATAGAAACTTAAGCTAGCTTAACGTGTACATTGGATTCGTATTATTCTGAGCTATAAATCAAAAGTTACGGACGATTTAGTGCGGAAATGTCAAGTTGACTGGCCAGTTAAAGTGATCATTCTTAACTGATCATTGGTGCTCATTGAGTAAATGCTTATAAATGAAGCATAATGCATGGCATCACAAAGTTTGGGCTAGATTGGATTACATGAACACTTTATCTTATCTATTTTCGTCTCAAATTTTGTCACAACATAGAGAATTGAGCTAGCTGAACGTGGGCATTGAATTCGTGTCATTTTGAGCTCTCAATCAAAAGTTGGTGACGATTTAGTGCGGATATGTGAAGTTGATCTGCCATTTAAAGGGATGATTCTAAACTCATCATTGGTGCCCATTGAGTGAAGGCTTATAAATGAATCATAACAGATGGCATCACGTAGTTTTGGTTAGATTTGATTATTTGAACGCATTTTTGTATCTATTTTTGTGTCAATTTTTGTCACAATATAGAAAATTGAGATTGCTTAACGTGAGCATTGGATTCTTGTTATTCTGATCTCTAAATTAAAAGTTATGTACGATTTAGTCTGGACATGTCAAGTTGATCTCCTAGTGAAAGTTATCATTCTAAACTGATCATTTGTGCTCATTGAGTAAAGGCTTATAAATGAAGCATAATGCATGGCATCAAAAAATTTCGAGATAGATTGGATTACATTGACACTTTATCGTATCTATTTCTATCTCAAATTTTGCTACTGCATAGAGAATTGAGCTAGGTTAATATGGGCATTGGATTCGTGTCATTCTAAGCTCTAAATTATAAGTTAGAGACGATTTGGTGCGGACATATCAAGTTGATCGGCCAGTTAAGTGATCATTCTTAACTGAACATTGGTGTTCATTGAGTAAATGCTTATAAATGAAACATAATGCATGCCATCACGGAGTTTTTCCTAGATTGGATTACTTGAACGCTTTTTCGTATCTATTTCTGCCTCAAATCTTGTCAAAATAGAGAAAATTGAGCTAGGTTAACGTGGGCATTGGATTCCTGTCATTCGGAGCTCTAAACCAAAAGTTAGGGATGATTTAGTGCGGACATGTCAAGTTGATCGGCTAGTTAAAGTGAGAATTCTAAACTGATCATTTCTGTTCATTGAGTAAAGGCTTATAAATGAATCATAATGCATGGGCCCTTGCAAATTTGGCTAGATTAGATTACTTGAATGCTTTTTGTATCTATTTCTGTCTCAAATTTTGTTACAACATAGAGAATTGAGCTAGATTAACATGGGCATTGGATTCGTATCATTCTAAGCTCCAAATAAAAAGTTAGGGACGATTTAGTCAGACATGTCAAGTTGATCGGCCAGTTAAAGTGATCATTTTAAACTGATCATTGGTGCTCATTTAGTAAAGGCTTATAAATAAGCATAATGCATGGCATCATGCAGTTTTGCCTAGATTAGATTACTTGAACCCTTTTTTGAATCTATTTCTATCTCAAATTTAGTCACACAATAGAAAATTGAGTTAGATTAATGTGGGTATTGGATTCGTGTCATTCTAAGCTATAAATCAAAAGTTACGGACGATTTAGTGCGGACATGTCAAGTTGATCGGCCAGTCAAAGTGATCATTCATAACTGATCATTGGTGCTTATTAAGTAAATGCTTGAAAATGAAGCCTAAAGAATTGCATCACGCAGTTTGGGGTGGATTGGATTGCTTGGACCCTTTGTCTTATATATTTCTATTTCAAACTTTGTTACAATATAGAAAATATAGCTAGCTTAACGTGGGCACTGGATTCCTGTCATTCCGAGCACTAAATCAAAAGTTACAGATGATTTAGTGCAGACATGTCAAGTTGATCGGCCTGTTAAAATGATCATTCTAAACTGATCATTTGCTCTCATTGAGTAAAAGCTGATAAATGAAGGATAATGCATGGCATCATGCAATTTTGGCTAGATTGGATTACTTGAATGCATTTTGTATATGTTTCTATCTCAAATTTTTTCATAACATAGAGAATTGAGCTAGTTCAACGTGGGCATTGGATTCATGTCATTCTTAGCTCTGAATCAAAAGTTAGTGACGATACTATGGACATGTAAAGTTGATCGGACAGTTAAAGTTATCATTCTAAACTGATCGTTTGTTGTCATTGAGTAAATGCTGATAAATGAAGCATAATGCATGGCATCATGTAGTTTTGGTTAAACTGGATTACTTGAACGCATTTTTGTACCTATTTATGTCTCAAATTTTGTCACAACATAGAGAATTGAGCTAGTAAGAGACGATTTAGTGTGGAAATGTCAAGTTGATCGGCCAGTTAAAGAGATCATTCTAAATTTAGCATTGGTGCTCATTGAGAAAAGCGTTATAAATGAAGCATAATGCATGGCACCACGCAGTTTTTGGTATATTGGATTATTTGAACACGTTTTCGTATTTATTTTGTGTCAAATTTTGTCACAATATAGAAAATTGAGCTAGCTTAACATGGACATTGGATTCCTGTTATTCTGAGCTATATATCAAAAGTTGCGGACGATTTAGTGCGGACATGTCAAGTTGATCGCCTACTTAAAGTGATCATTCTAAACTGATCCTTGGTGCTTATTGAGTAAAGGCTTATAAATGAAGCCTAATACATGGCATCACCCAGCTCGGGATAGATTCGATTACATGAAAACTTTGTCGTGTCTATTTCTATCTCAAATTTTGTCAATGTATAGAAAATTGAGCTAGCTTAACGTGGACATTGAATTCGTGTCATTCTGAGCTCTAAATCAAAAGTTAGGAACGATTTAGTATGGATATGTCAAGTTGATCGGTTTGTTAAAGTGATCATTCTAAACTCATCAATGGTGCTTATTGAGTAAAAGCTTATAAATGAATCATAATACATGGCATCACACAGTTTTTGCTAGATTGGATTACTTGAAGGCATTTCCGTATCTATTAATTTCTGGGTCAATTTTTCTCACAAAATAGAAAATTGTGCTAGCTTAATGTGGGCATTGGATTCGTGTTATTCTGAGCTCTGAATCAAAAGTTACAGACGATTTACTGCGTACATGTCAAGTTGGTCAGCCAGTTAAAGTTATCATTCTAAACTGATCATTGGTGCTCGATGAGTAAAAGGCTTACAAATGAAACATAATTCATGACATCACGCAGTTCGGAATAGATTGGATTATTTGAAGGTATTTTCGTATCTATTTTTGTGTCAATTTTTGTCACAATATAGAAAATTGAGATAGCTTAACGTGGGCATTGGATTTGTGTCACTCTGAGCTCCAAATCAAAAGTTACGGACGATTTAGTGCAGACATGTCAAGTTGATCAGTCAGTTAAAGTGATCATTCTAAACTGATCATTGGTGCTCATTGATTAAAGGCTTATAAATGATGCATAATGCATGACATCACGTAGTTTGGGATAGATTGGATTACTTGGATGCTTTTTCTTATCTATTTCTGCGTGAAATTTTATCACAATATAGAAAATTGAGCTAGCTTAATATGGTCATTCGATTCGTGTCATTCTGAGCTCTAAATCGAAAGTTACGTATGATTTAGTGTGGACATGTCAAGTTTATCGGCCAGCTAAAGTAATCATTCTAAACTGATCATTTGTTTTTCTGAGTAAAAGCTGATAAATGAAGCGTAATGCATGGTATCATGTAGTTTTGGCTAGATTGGATTACGTGAACGCTTTTTTGTATCTATTTCTGTCTCAAATTTTGTTACAACATAGAGAATTGAGCTAGCTTAACGTGGGCATTGAATTCATGTTATTCTGAGCTCTAAAGCAAAAGGTTAGGGACGATTTAGTGCGTACATGTCAAGTTGATTGGCTAGTTTAAGTGATCATTCTAAACTGAACATTGGTGCTCATTGGATAAAGGTTTATAAATGAAACATAATGCATGCCATCACGCAGTTTTCGCTCTATTGTATTACTTGAACGCTTATTCGTATCTATTTTTGTATCAAATTTTTTCACAATACTGAAAATTTAGCTAGCCTAACATGGGCATCGGATTCGTGTTATTATGAGCTCTAAATCAAAGTTACGGACAATTTAGTGCGGACATGTGAAGTTGATTGCATAGTTAAAATGATCATTATAAACTGATCATTTATGCTCATTGAGTAAAGGCTTACAAATGAAGCATAATGCATGGCATGACGCAGTTCGGGATAGATTGGAATACTTGGACGCTTTTTCGTCCCTATTTCTGTCTCACATTTTCTACAAAAATAGAGAATTGAGTTAGCTTAACATGGGTATTGGATTCGTGTCATTCGGAACTCTCAATCAAAATTTAGGGACTATTTAGTGCGGACATGTCAAGTTGATCGGGCAGTTAAAGTGATCATTCTAAATTGATCATTTGTTCTCATTGATTAAAACCTTATAAATGAAGTATAATGCATGACATCATCCGGTTTTGGCTAGATTGGAATACCTGAACGCTTTTTTGAATGTATATTTGTCTTAAATTTTGTCACATCATAGAGAATTGAGCAGGGTTAACGTAGGCATTGGATTCATGTCATTCTGAGCTCTAAATCAAAAGTTTAGGACAATTTAGTGCGGACATGTTAAGTTGATCTCCTAGTGAAAGTTATCATTCTAAACTGATCATTTGTGCTCATTGAGTAAAGGCTTATAAATGAAGCATAATGCATGGCATCAAAAAATTTTGGGATAGATTGGATTACATGGACACTTTGTCGTATCTATATCTATCTCAAATTTTGCTACAACATAGAGAATTGAGCTAGCTTAACGTGGGCATTGGATTCATGTCATTCTAAGCTCTAAATTATAAGTTATGGACGATTTAGTGCGGACATGTCAAGTTGATCGGCCAGTTAAAGTGATCATTCTTAACTGATCGTTGGTGCTCATTGACTAAATGCTTATAAATGAAGCATAATGCATGCCATCACGGAGTTTTTCCTAGATTGGATTACTTGAACGCTATTTCGTATCTATTTCTGCCTCAAATCTTGTCAAAATAGAGAAAATTGAGCTAGGTTAATATGGGCATTGGATTCCTGTCATTCAGAGCTCTAAACCAAAATTAAGGGATGATTTACTGCGGACATGTCAAGTTGATCAGCCAGTTAAAGTGAGCATTCTAAACTGATCATTTCTGTTCATTGAGTAAAGGCTTATAAATGAATCATAATGCATGGGACCATGCAGATTTGGCTAGATTAGATTACTTGATTGTTTTTGTATCTATTTCTGTCTCAAATTTTGTTACAACATAGAGAATTGAGCTAGATTAACATGGGCATTGGATTCGTGTCATTCTACGCTCTAAATAAAAAGTTAGGGACAATTTAGTCAGACATGTCAAGTTGATCGGCCAGTTAAAGTGATCATTTTAAACTGATCATTGGTGCTCATTTAGTAAAGGCTTATAAATGAAGCATAATGCATGGAAACATGCAGTTTTTCCTAGATTATATTACTTGAACCCTTTTTTGAATCTATTTCTGTCTTAAATTTTTTCACACAATAGAAAATTGAGTTAGATTAATGTGGGCATTGGATTCGTGTCATTCTAAGCTATAAATCAAAAGTTACGGACGATTTAGTGCGGACATGTCAAGTTGATCGGCCAGTCAAAGTGATCATTCATAACTGATCTTTGGTGCTTATTAAGTAAATGCTTATAAATGAAGCCTAAAGAATTGCATCACGCAGTTTGGGGTGGATTGGATCGCTTGGACCCTTTGTCTTATATATTTCTATTTCAAACTTTGTTACAATATAGAAAATATAGCTAGCTTAACGTGGGCACTGGATTCCTGTCATTCCGAGCTCTAAATCAAACGTTACAGACGATTTAGTGCGGACATGTCAAGTTGATCAGTCAGTTAAAATGATCATTCTAAACTGATCATTTGCTCTCATTGAGTAAAAGCTTATAAATGAAGGATAATGCATGCCGTCATGCAATTTTGGCTAGATTGGATTACTTGAATGCATTTTGTATATGTTTCTATCTCAAATTTTTTCACAACATAGAGAATTGAGCTAGCTCAACGTGGGCATTTGATTCATGTCATCCTGAGCTCTGAATAAAAAGTTAGTGACGATTTACTATGGACATGTAAAGTTGATCGGACAGTTAGTGTTATCATTCTAAACTGATCATTTGTTGCAATTGAGTAAATGCTGATAAATGAAGCATAATGCATGGCATCATGTAGTTTTGGTTGGATTGGATTACTTGAACGCATTTTTGTACCTATTTCTGTCTCAAATTTTGTCACAACATAGAGAATTGAGCTAGTAAGGGACGATTTAGTGCGGAAATGTCAAGTTGATCGGCCAGTTAAAGTGATCATTCTAAATTTAGCATTGGTGCTCATTGAGAAAAGGGTTATAAATAAAGCATAATGCATGGCACCACGCAGTTTTTGGGTATATTGGATTATTTGAACACTTTTTGTATTTATATTGTGTCAAATTTTGTCACAATATTGAAAATTAAGCTAGCTTAACATGGACATTGGATTCGTGTTATTCTGAGCTATATATCAAAAGTTACGGACGATTTAGTGCGGACATGTCAAGTTGATCGCCTACTTAAAGTGATCATTCTAAACTGATCATTGGTGCTCATTGAGTAAAGGCTTATAAATGAAGCCTAATACATGGCATCACCCAGCTCGGGATAGATTCGATTACATGGAAACTTTGTCGTGTCTATTTCTATCTCAAATTTTGTCAAAATATAGAAAATTGAGCTAGCTTAACGCTGACACTGAATTCGTGTCATTCTGAGCTCTAAATCAAAAGTTAGGAACGATTTAGTATGGATATGTCAAGTTGATCGGTTTGTTAAAGTGATCATTCTTAACTCATCAATGGTGCTTATCGAGTAAAAGCTTATAAATGAATCATTATACATGACATCACGCAGTTTTCGCTAGATTGGATTACTTGAACGCATTTTCATATCTATTAATTTCTGGGTCAATTTTTCTCACAAAATAGAAAATTGAGCTAGCTTAATGTGGGCATTGCACTCGTGGTATTCTGAGCTCTAAATCAAAAGTTACAGATGATTTACTGCGTACATGTCAAGTTGGTCAGCCAGTTAAAGTTATCATTCTAAACTGATCATTGGTGCTCGTTGAGTACAAGGCTTACAAATGAAGCATAATGCATGACATCACGCAGTCGGAATAGATTGGATTATTTGTAGGTATTTTCGTATCTATTATTGTGTCAATTTTTGTCACAATATAGAAAACTGAGATAGCTTAACTTGGGCATTCGATTTGTGTCACTCTGAGCTCCAAATCAAAAGTTACGGACGATTTAGTGCAGACATGTCAAGTTGATCGGTCAGTTAAAGTGATCATTCTAAACTAATCATTGGTGCTCATTCATTAAAGGCTTATAAATGATGCATAATGCATGACATCACGTAGTTCGGGATAGATTGGATTACTTGGATGCTTTGTCGATCTATTTCTTATCACAATATAGAAAATTGAGCTAGCTTAACATGGTCATTCGATTCGTGTCATTCTGAGCTCTAAATCAAAAGTTACGTATGATTTAGTGTGGACATGTCAAGTTTATTGAACAGTTAAAGTGATCATTCTAAACTGATCATTTGTTTTCCTTACTAAAAGCTGATAAATGAAGCGTAATGGATGGTATCATGTAGTTTTGGATTACTTGAACGCTTTTTTGTATCTATTTCTCTCTCAAATTTTGTTACAACATAGAGAATTGAGCTAGCTTAACGTGGGCATTGGATTCGTGTTATTCTGAGCTCTAAATCAAAAGGTTATGGAAGATTTAGTGCAGACATGTCAAGGTTATTGGCTAGTTTAAGTGATCATTCTAAACTGAACATTGGTGCTCATTGAATAAAGGCTTATAAATGAAACATAATGCATGCCATCACGCAGTTTTCGCTCTATTGTATTACTTAAACGCTTATTCGTATCTATTCTTGTGTCAAATTTTGTCACAATACTGAAAATTGAGCTAGGCTAACGTGGGCATCAGATTCTGTTATTATGAGCTCTAAATCAAAGTTACGGACGATTTAGTGCGGACATGTGAAGTTGATTGCATAGTTAAAATGATCATTATAAACTGACCATTTGTGCTCATTGAGTAAAGGCTTACAAATGAAGCATAATGCATGGCATCACGCAGTTCGGGATAGATTGGAATACTTGGACGCTTTTTCGTCCCTATTTCTGTCTTACATTTTGGACAAAAATAGAGAATTGAGTTAGCTTAACATGGGTATTGGATTCGTGTCATTCAGAGCTCTCAATCAAAATTTAGGGACTACTTAGTGCGGACATGTCAAGTGGATGGGCCAGTTAAAGTGATCATTCTAAAATTGATCATTTGTTCTCATTGAGTAAAACCTTATAAATGAAGTATAATGCATGACATCATCCGGTTTTGGCTAGATTGGATTACTTGAACGCTTTTTTGAATGTATTTTTGTCTTAAATTATGTCACATCATAGAGAATTGAGCAGGGTTAACGTAGGCATTGGATTCATGTCATTCTGAGCTCTAAATCAAAAGTTTAGCAAAATTTAGTGCGGACATGTTAAGTTGATCTCCTAGTGAAAGTTATCATTCTAAACTGATCATTTGTGCTCATTGAGTAAAGGCATTTAAATGAAGCATAATGAATGGCATCAAAAAATTTCGGGATAGATTGGATTACATGGACACTTTGTCATATCTATTTCTATGTCAAATTTTGCTACAACATAGAGAATTGAGCTAGCTTAACGTGGGCATTGGATTCGCATCATTCTAAGCTCTAAATTATAAGTTACGGATGATTTAGTGCGGACATGTCAAGTTGATCGGCCAGTTAAAGTGATCATTCTTAACTGATCATTGGTGCTCATTGAGAGAATGCTTATGAATGAAGCATAATGCATGGGATCATGCAGTTTTGGCTAGATTGGATTACATGAATGCTCTTTGTATCAATTTCTGTCTCAAATTTTGTTACAACGTAGAGAATTGAGCTAGCTTAATGTGGGTATTGGATTCGTGTCAGTCTAAGCTCTAAATCAAAAGTTAGGGATGATTTAGTGCAGACATGTCAAGTTGATCGGTGTGTTAAAGTGATCATTTTAAACTGATAATTTGTGCACATTGAGTAAATGCTTATAAATGATGAATAATGCATGGACTCATGCAGTTTTGGCTAGATTGGATTACTTGAATGCTATTTTGAATCTATTTCTGTCTCAAACTTTGTCACAATATAGAAAATTCAGCTAGCTTAGCGTGAGCATTGGTTTCATGTCATTCTGATCTCTAAATCAAAAGTTATGGAAAATTTAGTGCGGACATGTCAAGTTGATCGGCCAATTAAAGTGATCATTTTAAACTGATCTTTGGTGCTCATTGAGTAAAGGCTTACAATTGAAGCATAATGCATGACATCACGCAGTTAGGAATAGACTGGATTACTTGGAGCCTTTGTCGTATTTTTTCCTGTCTCAAATTTGGTCACAATATTGAAAATTGAGCTAGCTTAGCGTGGGCATTTGATTCATGTCATTATGAGCTCTAAATCAAAAGTTAGGGACCATTTAATGCGGACATGTCAAGTTGATCGGCCAGTTAAAGTGATCATTCTAAACTGATCATTTGTGCTCATTGAGTAAAGGTTTATAAATGAATCATAATGCATGGGATCATGCATTTCTGTCTAGATTGGATTTTTTGATCGCATTTTTGAATCTATTTCTGTTTAAAATTTTGTCAGAATATAGAAAATTGAGCTAGCTTAACGTGGGCATGTGATTCGTGTCATTCTAAGCTACAAATCAAAACCTACGGACGATTTAGTGTGGACATGTCAAGTTGATCGCTTAGTTAAAGTGATCATTCTAAACAGATCATTGGTGTTCATTGAGAAAAGGCTTAGAAATGAAGCATGACATCACGCAATTAGGGATATATAGATTGGATTAGTTGGACGCTTTATTGTATCTATTTCTATCTCAAATTTTGTCACAACATAGAAAATTGTGCTAGCCAAATGTGGGCATTGGATTCGTGTCATTCGGAGCTCTAAATCAAAAGTTACGGACGATTTAGTGCGATCATGTCAAGTTTATCGCACAGTTAAAGCGATCATTCTAAACTGATCATTGGTGCTCATTGAGTAAAGGCTTATAAATGATGCATAATGCATGACATCACGCAGTTTGGGATACATTGAATTACTTTGATGCTTTGTCGTATGTAGTTCTGCATCAAATTTTTTCATAATATAGATAATATAGCTAGCTTAACGTGGGCATTGGATTCGTCTCATTCTGAGCTATAAATCAATAGTTAGGGACGGCTTAGTACGGACATGTCAAGTTGATCGGCCAGTTAAAGTGAACATTCTAAACTGATCATTTGTGCTCATTAAGTAAAGGCGTATAAATGAATCATAATGAATGGGATCATGCAGTTTTGGATAGATTGGATTACTTGAACACTTTTTCGTATCTATTTCTTTCTCAAATTTTGTTACAACATAGAGAATTGAGCTAGATTAACATCGGCTCGGATTCATGTCATTTTAAGCTCTAAATCAAAAGTTAGGGACGATTTCGTGCGGACATGTCAAGTTGATCTGCCAGTTAAAGCGATCATTTTAAACTGATTATTGGTGCTCATTTAGTAAACGCTTATAAATG
>JAENJI010000965.1:0-45888 GCA_018901935.1 Pugionium cornutum | reverse complement strand
AAATTGTTTTTTCGTCGGTGACATTTATTTGATAGATATTTACGAGGAGAGGTTAGGCACCGCCTTTGTACCAAAAAGGCAAAACCGAAACAGATGAAACTGAAAGCTGTGCATTACTCAATTTTCAAACAGAAATGTGTTTAATTACTAAAACTTACTTAGAGCTTAAAAAATTTAAGAAAATAGGCGTTTTACTATTATGACGCAAAAAGAAATGATCAAAGGAATTTTACAAAATTAAATAAATAAAATACGGATTCCATTGCGTTGTTGTCTGCAGGTTCTCTCTTTCTCTCTACCTTTGCTGTTAACCCAAGAGCCATTACACTTTTCTTCAGATCTCTCTCTTTATCTTCTTCTTCTGCACACCAAGAGCTCAAGCTGAACGATCTCTGATCTTTCACCTTCAGGTATCTTTCGGATTTAATTCCTTGTTTAATCGAGTTAAGATTGATCTGGATCTGCACAATTCCTCAGCTTTTCGCTGAATTTTCTTATGGATTTGTTCGTCGTGGTGTTTTTGATTATCGTATTTGGATCTGGAACAATCATTTCCGGATTCTTCGCGACTCCTTTCTCGATTGAAAAGCATCAACTTCATTTCCATCTCTAGCTAAGATCATCGAAACACTGTTTCCCATTCTTCTCGATCTGTTTATTTCTAACATCAAAATCAAACAAATGAATTTCTCACTGTTCCAGTTAGACCTTTTCTTATGACTTTTTAGTTTACTTATCAACTTAAAAACAAATAAAAATAGTCTCCACTATGATCTCAATAGTATATTTTAATTCGAGGGAACACAAAGTTAATAAATTAATAAACAATTGGTCGAATTTATCAAGTGGGTAATGAATAAAGTTTTCCTAATAAATTAAATACGTTATAGTGACCAGATCTCCATAAGAAACACGTTACCGTTTGACCACCTCTTCTCTTCCTTATCTTATTAAATTACATCGCTATTTAACATTTTTGCCTCCATCAAAATCTCTTGAGATAAATTTATTATTTTTGATTCTTTGAGCAGGAAATTAAGAAGAAGAAGAATATGAACAGCTGTGGAGTTCAACAAAACGCGGAGATGAGGAGAAGCTCTGCCGTTTCCGATTGCAGAGACGCCGTTGTTTGCCCAAAACCGCGTCGTGTCGGTGTCCACAACCACCACCTTGCTCGATCTCTCCGATGGCAAGTCAGGTAAAGACTTTCTCTAAATTTTTCTTTAAAAACATATCTAACGATGTCATGAAGCCATCAAATTTATAGAAAATATCTGTTTTTTTTCAGTCATCAGATGGAGTTATGTGAATCAAATCCAAGAAGCGATATTTTGGATTTCATCCTCGCAAAGGTATTTAAATCCTCTGCTCAAAGCTAGAATTGATGTATATATAAGTTTTTTTCTCTTATGTGAGATTGATCTTGGGCATGTTTTACAGGGTGGTGGTTGTGAAGAAGATCCGACGAGGACGATGACGTCATCTCCGCCGTTATTCTTCACAGGGTCACCGCCAAGTAGAGTTTCTAACCCTTTAACAAAAGATTCACTCTTTCGGGATGAACTTCTCGTGATGGCTCCACCGCCGTCGACTCCACGACAAGCCAAGCCGCCAACGCCATCTTCTCCAAGGAACGGCGGTGGTGGTTGCGTTAGGGCGGCGACAAACTTCGGGAACAATCCAGCGGTTCGAGTCGTGGGATTCAATTGCCTCGACAGGGACAGACGCAGCAGCGTTCCGGCTCTTGCATAAGAGTACCAACAACGCTAAAAAGGAGAGAAATGCAAATATATAACAGAACAATTAAAAAAGGATTAGGAGATGATAATGAATTGTCTGGGGCTTTTTGGTGAAAAACTGTAAATATGTTTAAAAAGTGGGGAATTTAAAAAAGACTGTTTTATAACTTAGGGTTTTGGGTGTCCAATTTGGGAATTTTTGTAAGTAAAAAAAGAGAGAGAGAGAGAGAGAGAGAAGGGCTTGTGAGTGTATGGTAGTGAAAATAAGAGCATATAGTGGTTCTTCTTTATTGTAACAAAAGGAAAGAATCCAAAGAGTTTTGAAATGTGAAGATATCATTTCTACCCTTTTTATGTTGTTTCTATTGTACAAATGTAATTTCCAACTGAACTGAAATTTAAAGTCCCTCGTTTAGTTTGATAATCCAATGGATTGAGTGGCATTCAAAACAAAATTAGATGATTTTAACTTAAACTTTCATTTGTATCTTTTAGTTTGATCTTAATATTTCATAACTAGATTTAGACCCACACCTTGTGTGGTGAAAAATATTCACATCTTATAATTATTTATTTATTTAAAATATTTTCTAAAAGTTTAATATTGATTATACAAATAAAATATAAAATAAAAATCAGATTATACAAATAAATTAAATTATCAATATCTTGGAAAGATAATATTATTAAATAGATAAAAATTGTATATGTGATAAATATTGAATTATTCTAAAATTTGGTTTTATCTTTTGTTTGACTAATTTTTAAAAAAATTAATATTTTTATTTCATATTATGTTTGTCTTTTAGGTTAAAATATTAGTTATATACATATAGTATAGTAATAAATATTGGTCTAATGCCATTTTCGTAAATACTCTAGTAAATTATATCTTATATAATATTTGTTTTAAAAAGCTTTCATGGTTTGACACGTCAGCATGGCATACTTGTAAATCACACGTAGAGATAAGGTTTCTTTGCTAAAATGTTTCTTAAATAATATATTAGGGATTTGAATATCTGAAACTATTCTTTTTAACAAAAAGTAAAGGTTTTTAGTTTAGATTTTCTCATGTAATTCGGTAGGACTAATCTTTCGAGACCGACCGATTTATCTTGATTTAATATACGTAAATTTTTTACCTAAAAATATTGGTTTCTAATATCGTATGTCATTGAATACTTCCTGGTTTAGAAATTTATGTTATATTTTTAAATTTATTTAGGATAATAGAAAAATACTCTTTTTTTGTCAATGATAAGCATTATTCTGTGTTTTGGAAATTTGTATCCTTAATTATTTTTGTAGAGAAAAATCGTTGTTAAACAAGAATCTTCACCGGGCCACCATATGGTTCTTAAGAGATATTTACGAGCCCAAGCTCAAATAATCTGACTAACCCACAGGACATTTGTTTTTATTTTCAACTATATGCCAGTTGGTTATGTGACATTTGCCTCAAATTAAATGGTATTGTTCACTAAAATTCAATAAAACATTTAATATATAAATATCTGTGCATGTGGTTACAGACATGAGGACAACTCCGAATATATATATTTCGATTCTTTTGTTTACAATTTCGAAAAAATTATATTGGTTTCTTTTTCGCTTTTAACGTGTCAATCAAATCAAAAGAATCGTCAAACTTTGTGGCCGGAAATCTCGCATGCTTATCAATTCAAAACCAAAAGAATCGCGCGTCAAACTATAAACAACTTTTTTGGAAAAAAGCAAAAAAATTCTTCCGATAAGAAAGCAAATCCAGCCTCGAACCATCGGCATTGTCATTAGTTTGAGAAGAAACCAATAGAATTTGTAATGAAAAATTGTCATATTCCAACATTTTTTGTTGTTGTCATTTTAATATAATTCATTTAAATCCCATTAAAAAGCTTTACAATCCATTGGTTATACTCCTTTCGAATTCAATAACTCCCCCTTAAAGTGTCTTCTGAAGTCCTTATGTCCCTGCTGCGGACAAAAGGGTTGGGTTACTAATGAACTAAAATGTCTTCTCCATGACATAAGTTGCATTTGTATTCCTTCTTGGAGGAACGTAGCTTAATCTTTATTCTCTATAATAAAAATCTTCGTTTGCTCAAAAAAACAGAAGCCTCTTATAAATCCAATAAACAAATGTATCGGGCTTAAATTGGAAGACAAGATTTGGGCTTACCTGTCTTATTATATTATTAATATTACCTTTAACTTGCACAAAATTCTAAATTTGTTTCCACGCGCCATAACACTTGGCGTGGATTTCTTGTTTTTGTACAAACTGTAGTTTGACGTGAGAGGCACACGCTGGTTCGCGCGTGTTCATCGTTTCGACGAGACTCGGTTCGCTTTTTCACTTTACTTTTACTTACTGATTCCAGCTCTCTCTCTCTCTCTCTCTCACTCACTCACTCACTTCGTCTCTCTTCAAAAATCTGTCTCAAACTCACCGGAGATATGGGAGAAGGGAAAGGCTCCACTCTGGTTTTCGTCCTCGTCTTCGCCCTCTGTTTAATCGCCTTCGGTTTCGCCATCGCCGCCGAGCGCCGCCGAAGCATTGTAACTCCCTCTCCTCTCTGTCCACTTGTGTTTCTTTCTCTCCGCTAGGGTTTTTTGCTCTGTACGAGATTCATTCCTGTAATCGAAAAATCTAGATTTCTAAAGCTAGACAAAGAATAACCAATAGGATGATGCCTGATGAATGCTTACGCGAGGATTTCTATTTCTGGATTTGTCGTAATTAGAGCTGGTTCTTCCAATTCAGTGAAATCGTCGTATATTTCTGTTTTTGTTTACTTACTAATGTAATCCTTAGAAAAATATTTCAGAACTGATAATATCCCTTTCCGATTTCTGTGGAATTTGGAGGAATCTTGACACTATGAATGAACCATTTGAGAGGCATGTTCATGTTTTTGTAGTTGAGAGTAGAGAAACATCTATGCATCTAAAGCATGGATTGAGTTTAGTCTATGTCACTTAAGGTTCTCTCTTCTCTTTTTTTTGTGACAGGGAAAAACTATCGAAGACCCACTAACAAATGCAACGTACTGCGTTTATACTTCTGATGTAGCCACTGGTTATGGAGTTGGAGCTTTCCTTTTTCTCCTGTCCAGTGAATCCTTGCTTATGGGTGTGACCAAATGTATGTGCTTCGGTAGACCTTTAGCTCCGGGAAGTGACCGTGCTTGGTCCATTATCTATTTCATTTCTTCCTGGTGAGTCCCATAAGCTTAAATCAAAACAATTATCATCGCCTTTTGTTTTGTAGTTGCTGATGATATCTTTGTCCATATGATATCTTCAAGTTTAGCTATTCCTCCTGAAACTGATATAATTTGAAGAATTTAGATTGATTTCTGGTTTTGAAACTTTGAGCATTAATGGATCAATATATGTAATCTCTAAAACCTGTATTTTTATGTTCAAATTTGACTATCGCAGGATAACATTTCTAGTAGCTGAAGCTTGCTTAATCGCAGGAGCAACGAAGAACGCATATCACACAAAATACTTAAGTGCGCAAACCTTCTCGTGTGAATCATTGCGCAAAGGGATCTTCATTGCAGGAGCAGTGTTTGTAGTTGCAACTATGATCCTTAATGTCTACTACTACATTTACTTTACCAAGTCTGTCTCTTCGCCACCTGCTCACAAAGCAAACCGCTCCAGTTCAAATATCGGTATGGCGGGCTATGCATAAATGTCCAAAAAAAAAAAAAGAAACTGGTTCGTCATTTGTAAATGCAAGAAAGAAATGAAGTTATTGCATTGTTACTACTTATTCTCATATGTTTTGCTGGTTATATGGATGTCTACGAATATGATGAAAATGCCCATATTTTTGTTCTTTTTCCAATTCTTTAGTTGATAAATTGTATCCGTACTATGTAACATGTTAGCATGAACGAATGCGTATGTGACTATACTGTTTGTTAGTATTAGTATATAATAAATATAGTCTATATATTGTTAATTGAGTAAAAAGAAGTTCTAACTTATTTGACTTAAATTTGATAAATGGTAGTAGAGGGAGTAGATATAATGATGAAGATTCTGGTGAATGGGCACCGGCAGTTACTAGTAGTACTCGCAGAAAATTTCTTAGGAAAAATGCGAGGTGGGAACAGTAAAATGCCTTGGCTGAACAAAAAATTCAGCAAGATCAAGAAGCTGACAAAGCTGGAAGCATGATTATGGACACAACTAACTGATCATAACGGAAAGAATGATGAGAATCTTTCCTCCATTCTAAAAGATATCAGGTTGGATGACCTTTGACTAAAGGCTTTCTAAGAAGGGCCTGAAGAGACTAATGCTGAAGCAACTTTGATCAATGGTGAGAATATGGAGATCGCTAGTGAGGCATAAAGCTAGCTGAAACACACTCATATATCCAATGCAGGTTCACAAATTTCAGTTACACACTAAAAGTTCTATTTATTAGTGAAGAAGGATCTTGCCGAATTACATATCTTCTTCTTTCTTTGTGCAGTTTTCGATACCAATCCCTAAAGGAGGAATTGAGGCAATCACCAAGAATCTGGTTCTACGGGAAGATCAAGTACCTCAAAAATATCTCCATCCAAAGACCAAGAAGAAAGCAAGCAAACCGGTTAATACATTACAAACACAAAATATTTAGCCTTTGATTGATAGAAAACTTCAAAGTATATATTGTTGTTTTTCAGGGAGATGAGTATTTTGTATCAGATGATGTTTTCATGAATCATCACAGTGATAAAAAGGCACCATTGCAGCCTTCTGTGAGAAAACCTATGGCGGTTTTCAGCTAAAAAAGGAACCCTAATAACAACCACTATTCTCATTCTATGCAGTGATCTCTTGTCACGTTCACAACAAGCAAGGCGATGAATGTAATAATCGCTTTATAGCAGAGTTTAACATTGTATACAGTTTTCCAATTTTGTTCAGTTTTGTAAATCACCTCATTAAGGTTTATCATAAGAAGAACAACATATGAAGAATGTCCTTATTAGTTTTTTTTTCCGGTTTTGTAGGCTACAAGAAACATTTTGTTAGATTTTGGATTTCGGTTGAAACAAACTTTTATCAAACCTCGTCTAATTTGATTTAAACCAAACCTGGGTTGGCTCTTGGTTATTTTGAATTTTATTGTGGTTTAAGGAAACGGACCAGTGGACGACCTTTGGTTATTTCGGAGCGGTTACATTTCTTCTACAAAAAAAATCAGTTAGTTTTGGAATAGACACGTCATTTTTGGCTAAATACCGAAAGTTAGTTCGGTCCAGTTCGAAAATTTTTTGAGTTTGGACTACAAAAGTAAATCCAAAAAATATCTGGTTTTGGATTCTAATTTTTTTGATTAACACAGGTTTGTTTTTTAGACTAGTCGGGTTCAGACCAGTTTTAAAAATTATACATAAATATGGGTCGATCTTAAAAACCATAAATAAATGTCGGTTTAGTGTGAAAAAGAATTTAATAATTTATGTATATTTTGATGGTAAAAATTAATCATGCATAAAAATATTTTAAATTGTGGTGTAACTTTGAAATGTTTTGGTGTTGAAATTGATTTTTAGTATGATTTTATGGTTTATTTAGTAAAAAACTTTATGTATTTTCCAGATTGTATAATAATAAGAATTTTCTGAAGAAATTATATTGTGGAGATGGAAATGTTCTTAATGTTATGAGAAAAGTTTTTTGGGTGGAAATCCTTATCACAAGGGAGACATCTTTTAATGCAAAGTCTCACATATGTCATTAGAGATGCTGAGATGGTATAGTGATTAATACATGGGAAGACACATGATTAGGTATACATCCTCCTTTTACGTTCAAAAGAAGATGCAAGAAAGATATGTTAAATCACAATAAGAAAAAAATTGAATGAAAACAAGGTTAGAGAAATGATTGATGAAGAAGATGTGGAACGTGTTATATGTGTTAAACTCTGTTCCAAAGCTTTAAAAAATGAATTACAAACGAAGATGAACCTTTTTTTTATTTTTGTATAAATATTACAATATTTAACCTATAAGAAGATATCTACCGTATTTTCAAACCAATTTGGTATTATACTGATTATATATGAAAATATAGAGTTTTTTTTCGTGTTGTTTTTGATAATCTGTTTGTATATGTATTGTTATTTTTTTGTTGATAGGTAAAAGAGAATTCTGGATTATTATACAATTAAGTTAAGGTTATTGGTTGGTCACACATCTGCGCAAATAGATTTCATTGCAGGAACAGTGTTTGTAGTTGCAACTATGATCCTTAATGTCTACTACTTCATTTATTTTACCAAGTCTGTCTCTTCGTGCCTGCTGACGAAGGAAACCGGTTTAGTTCAAATATCGGTATGGCAGGGTATGAATAAATGTCAAAAAACATTATATTCTTGTAACCTTTTGAATAATAGTCTATATATATATCCTTCCAGAAATTATACCCATCCCAAACATTAGTTTAATATTTTTTTGTCAAAGATATGCGTGCGAAAGATGTTTGTAAAAAAGTAAAGACTAAACAAGAAATAAAAAGATATTTTTGGAAATTCGATTAAAAAAAAAAAGGACCACTGGGACCTCTTCTGTAAATTGTTCTCTACTTTTACAAATTGGATACAACTTCTTCTTCTTTTCCGTGAAAGCTAAAGCAACTATAGCCTTATTGTCAATTACGTATTTTAATTTTCTCAGAATATTAATATTTTATTTTCTTAGAATATAAAGATGAATTTAGCACTATAATTTCTATGGTCTCTTGCAAAACTGCCCAGTCTATTGGCTTATTTCTCTTTTGTAATCAATTATCTGCTAAAAACTAATAAAATCAGCTTCGAATTTTATTCTGCTGTTATAATTTGAACACGTTAATTAGTTTGAATTTCTGGTTAAGATTTTAAAACAAATCATTTCTGGTCAGACGATAAATGGTATTTATGACTGTACTGTATATGCTACTAAATTTATTATTTATCTTAGACCATCGAAGCAATTAATCAATTCATTATATTACGTGGATCCAACGGCGATTGTGATGGGACGTTCAAAAAAACCTTAACGGTCAGGATTGGACATGACATTGCTCTGTAATGTTCAAGACACGTGGCAAGTTTTCTGTGGACGTCGTTTACCTCACGCTGTCGGCTTGAAATTTACACAGTTTCAACTGTTTCCCTTTTAAGTTTTTCTTTTTGTTTTCTCTCTGGTTTGATTTTGGATTTAAGAATCTGAGTCAAAAATAAAAATAAAGTAACTAAAACTTCAAGCTGAAATTAAGATGAGATTTTTTGGTGATAAAAAATGTTTTAAACTCTTGTATTTACGAAGAGAATCCTAAAACATATATCACGTTATGTATAAGTTTTTGAAATCTTAGGCAAAGGTAAGTCCAAGCTTAAAACTGCTTAATTAATATTTCTTTCTCTCTTTTGTGCCATTGGTCGTGAATTTTCTGTGTCAAATATTCGATTGGTATACACAATACGTAAGGTCTAAAAACCTGGATTTTTCCATAGCGACTCGAACTAGTAGTCAACTAATTTTAAGGTATTTTAGTTGAACAAAGAGGAAGACTAAAATAAAGAACTAACTTTGGTTTGAGAAATTTCCGGAACTACCTACAGCAATGGGTATTGAAATTTTGAAACTGTAATAATAACTTATCAACACGTAAAGAACACGGGAACATACGAAGCAGTTCCAATAAAACAAAGCGCAATATCACAAAAATAATTATTTTTGTTTCAAATAATATTAATTACTAGTTTTTTTCAAAAGAGTAATATCCTAAAATATTATTTTTTAAAGTTTTTCTTCCAAATCTAGCATCATAAAATTAAATCCTCAAAAATAGCACAAATACTTATTTATTCTAAATAAATTATACATAAACTTAAAATATTGTATTTAGGTTCATTATTTCCAATTTAGGGTTTAATTTTTTTCTATTAAAATATAGTTTTAATGCATTTTAATCTTAAATTTGTGCTATTATTGGAAATTTAAACTAATGATGCTAATTTTGGAACAAAAACTTAGAAAGATACTATTTTAAACATTTGCTCATTTCAAAATCGTATTAAACTTTTCTTTATCTAAAAGTATCATAAACCTAAAAATAAAAATTAAATCTTCCATCCTAAAATTAATTTTAAACTCTAAAACTAAATCTTAATTAAATCTTAAAATTAAATACAAGCTAAAATATTTAAATTATATCCTCTTAGAATCATTTTTAGTTTTGGTGGCATTTTTGATAAAAATAAATTTTAAATAATGTTCTAGGGAAATTTTGAAGATAATTTTAGAATAAAATTTATTTTAATGATATTTTAAGATATTCTTCTATAAAATATCATATTTTGGAGCTATTTTCTATTTGAATATGTTAGCTTTTTTAAAACATTTTTGTTGTCGATAAGGTCTTTTGGGATTAAAAAGCGGGTTCAAACTAAATCTTAAAGAATTGACAAATATATTTTTATTATTTGCATATAAATATATATATATATATATAATTAGGATAAACATCCACTTATTTATATATATATATATATATATAATTAGGATATACATCCACTTTTAATTTTATAAACATCTTATTAACTAAGAAATCTGAATCTTTTATGGCTTCAAAATCAATATGCGGTTTATAAAAAATTTATTTTAAAAATACGTAAATATATATATATATATATATATATATATATATATATATATATATATATATTTGTCTAAACATTCTTTTTTTGTTAAATAAATTTTGTCTAAACATTCAAAACACATCAATTTAGTAAAGCGATTGTGATTTATTTCCCGTTTGCTTTATAAGGATGGAAATTTTATGCATCACTACGATATGTATAGCTTTCTTTTCCTTTATTACCATTTTCTCTGTGAATATTACCATTTTATTACTATAATTATTTTTTTGGTTTTATGCTGAAAATTTCTTTCAACCTATAATACACTGTTGATTAGGAGAAATTGTTTACGTTACTAAAATTCGTTTTCAAACTGGTAATTAATAGTCAACGTCTAATTTTAATCAATCAATTTGCTTTTTAATTCCAGAACCATCAAATTGGCTGAATATATATAATAACAGTAAATCACTAGCCACAAACCACAAATATTTTATTTTTGAAAAAGTGAAATTTTCCGTACAAAATAAAATTAAGTTATATATATATATATATGAATATGAAAACTCATATATTTTCGCAAAGTCACTTTAACAAAAGATAGTTTTATTGTTTTCAACTTACAAATATGTTGGTAATAAAAATTTAAAGCAATGATTGCAATTTGTAATACAGTAAGGTTGAAGCGGAGGATTAATGCTCAGAGACAATTATCATAGCGCCCATCGAAGACGACAGGAAGTGAAAGCGACGCGCACCTGAACTGTCCTTCTCCCCCCTTTCTTTTAAATTTTATAAAGAAATTAAATTTATTATTCTTTTCAATTTCTGTGTGATTCTGCTCTACATTTTTCATTTGTGATTATCGATAATGTTTTCGTATCTACCCCACAAATGTTTTGAGTTCCTATTCTTTAATTTGTTCTAACTGTATTCCCATTTATTAACAAAAGAGTTGTATATATATTTATATATAAAGACTGGTAAATAATTTATTATTAATGTTTGCATTTACGACATCATTAATTACATGCCATTAGGCCATTTAATTTGTTAATAAATATAAAATGAACTATTCACTTCTATCGATAATTATTCAACACATGGTCCCAAATTTAGCTAATTGTTCCCAGCTTTTTATGTCGATGATATATATGCGCCAATATTAAGCTGTTGGCACACAAAAAAATAAAATAAAATAACTCGGAACAAAGAAACAATTTTTTAAATGCTGTTTAAATTTGTGTCTGCGTTTTTACGAGATGTTTTGTGTTTTTTTTAAGTTGTTATAAAATGTGATATTCTCACCGGAATTATAATAAGTCTTCTCCAAAAAAATAGGTCAAATGTCCCTTGTTGACCGAAAAGACTTATTATAATTTAGCATTTTCATCACCAAACACATAGTTTTGTTAAACGAACTAGTAAAATAATAATATTACGATAAGATATAATAGTTTAAAAATAATATTTTGAGTTATATTTTAATTTTCATTGTAGTTTCAGCAATTGTGTTTTTATCATACATGTTTTAATAAGTAGAAATATAATACGCATAAAAGCATGTGTAGTAATGTAAATTAGATTTATATAAACGTTATACGTGAAGAAATATATTTGTAAGTTATATAATATTATTTATTATTAAATATAAATTAAATTTTTATATAATATTTTATTAATTTAATAATATTTTTATTAATTTAATAAAATATATTAATTTTCTAACCAAATTAATAACAATAATATATATCATAATTATTTTAGTAAGTAAATCTATTTATATATTTATTTAAAATTTAATATGATGATATGTTAGCATGATATTTTGTTAATAAAATGATAAATTTATTTTTGTAAAGTTATTTAAATAATATATTAAAAATTAGTAAACTTGATAAATAAATCATATATATATATATATAGTGTTTTAAGAAGATAAATAAACTGTGATGGCAAAAAAAAAGAATAAAAAAGAAGGTATATAAATTGTAATGTCATTAATATGGTTTTAAATACCTATCGTGTCATGTGTCGACAAGTAGCAAAAAAATATCGAATCGTTTCATGAGATACTTTCTGTTCTCGAATTTCCATAACCACATAAAATTTTCTTTTCGTTAAATTGTTTTTATTCATGATAATAATTTAGACGTGATTATATAAATACAAATCTTCGAAATCTAATATTAATAGCTTTTCAAATTCGGTTAAAAATAATCTTAAAAAATCACATTTTTGGCAAGGCATCACTTACTCTTCTGGCATAATTGTCTATTGATATAATACTAATATTATAACATCTATCATAAAATTCAAATTAAAAATGCAAAAATTCTAATATGTTAAAAGCTAGAACAGACTTATTCAAATCACTTTGAGATATAAATAATGGATATGTGATATGTGACTAAGAAGAATAGATATGTGAAAGAAAATTCAAGGTATTTCAAAAGTTTCATGATATCTGCATATATTATTATTTAAATAAAGAATTTTGAAATTTCAAAAGTTTACAATTTATGTGGTAATAGTGGACATTCGGTTTATTGAAATTGATTTCTTTGATGCGTGTTGAATTGCTCGATGAGACGAAAATTATATTGTATGCCGACGTATTCGCATACATCAGTGCTAAATAAGAATAACTAAAACTATCCATATATCCCAAGAGGTACATTTTGTCTTCTGTATTTATTTTTTGTTGTCATCTAACTTTTTTTATTTCTCCATGTAAATTTCTATTTCTGGAGCCCCACTTTTGGATGTATGTATTTATAAAATCTATATGTTTTGTATGTTTCCTTTTAAACTATGCATATATTTTGTTAAAAAAGATATATATGTTTAAAAGAAAACTCCATAGCTAATAGGAATTCCAGTGTATAATTTTATAAAACACCCAAATAACTAGAAAATGCTAAATAATATTTAGGTCGTTTTTTCTCATCTCACCTTCTATTTTGATTTTTAAATCGGTTTGGGTTTAGAAGAGAATTAATTAAATAAAATAATTTATTTAATAATTTTTTTAAATAATTTTATTTAAAAATACACTATTCAAAAAATTCAAAAAATAGATCATTAATTATCGAAAAATCAACAAGATCAATACATATGATAGAATATAAAAATTACCAAAAGATTTAGTTTTTTATTACATATAGATTAATATAGATACATATGAAAATCACGTAAAAATTAACTTTTTTATCACATCATAATATAATATTTATATTTGATATAGTAATTGTTATTAGTTTAAAAATTAAAATTTTAACTATAAATAAATTAATGAATATTGTAATTTTATTTATATGAGAGTTTAAAAATATTTTTATAAATTTATTGTTATCAATTTATCATAAACATATATATGGTTTGTTGGTCACAATAATGGCATGCGATTATTCACTATCTCAAAGCCAATAACTTTTAATCCTTTGCATCCCCAAACAAATATGAACTGGAATTACCTTCAGCAACTCTCAGCAAGAACAAACTCACTTGAATGAATTAGAATCAACCTTATCTTTGTAGATCTTTTTTATGTTCTTCGTCGAATCAAATCATTCAATTTCTATTATTAATTTTTCAAGAACCCACACTCTGTTTCCAAAGCTTTACAGCTGTCAATAACAATATCAAACATTAAGATATGATGAGAAGGAGACCCTAAGGAATCATTTATACTACTAATGCCAATAACCGGTTTCGAATTCTGATTACTCTTCTCTAAACTGAAAAAAATATTTAGTGTGTGTTATATATTCAATACAAAGCTATATTTAGCTAACAAATAAACGGTAAGGTCATAACTCACCACCAAAAATGGTTACCAATATGTTCGATTTGGACCTCTCGAAATGTCCTACCAAAAACACAAGAAACGTGCATCTTTTATAATACAATATATTCTTTTGAAAAAGTAATAGATCGACAATTATATGTATTGGCATACTAAGACGATGCGCATTGCCCACCAATTAAAACAATTACCTTTGTCTAAATCCACACTTTATTCCAATTTCTCAGCTCACCACTAGATTGAAGTTTTGAAGAGCAAAAAGTAATTATTATTTAGCATTTCACACTTCATGATTTTATTTATTTATTTGGAATAGTCATATTGTTGTTTATAATATGAATTGTCTTCAAATTGGTCTAGTGGAAATATGAGACAAGCAAACTCGTAGTGGAAACGTTGTTTTGCGTCCCACCATATCTAACTATGAACATGGGAAATAGTAATGTGTAAATTATCAAAATATGATTTCAAACTAGCTTAGATAAATGAAATGAAACTGAAATTAAAAGATATATGAAAAAGGAATCTCTCATATAAAAAATGAATTCAAATAGCTCGACATGGACCAATTGTTTAACAAATTAAAAAACAATAGAGAAAAAGTTTTTTCACACTATATGTATACAGTAGTCTGTAAGGTGTATTGTCACAAAAACAAGCAACATAAGGTATGTAAATTGTATAGTTAGATAAAAATTCGTAATTCTAAAAAAGGATTGAATATCAAAGAGGGCGTAATTGACTTGGCATGTGCACTGCAACGTGTCCGGACTTCAAGTCCGAATTCAAATCGATTAATTGTGATTTCTTCTGAAACTTTTTAGTTTGATAATCTAATTTTTTTTTTTCTGATTTGAAAAAGTTACATAATTTTGAAAAGTACTTTTTATTTTATTACATAGACTATATCTAACTATTACACCACATAAACTAACAACGCACACCTTAATTTTACACGAACTATTGACATGTCTTCACAATTTCACAAATCGTTATCTTTTGAATAAATCGCGATCAATTGAAATTAACTATATTTATCATATAACCCGAAAACCGACCCATTGAGTAATTGTGGTTGGCGAATTTACTCCTTTTAACCAATTGAGTAAACACAATTGTGAAGATTTGAGTTATGTGAGTTATGTGGTAGACGCAATTAACTTCAATTGATCGCGATTTATCCAAAAAATAGCGATTTGGGGAATTGTGAAGATATGTCAATAGTTCATGTAAAATTAAGGTGTGCATTGTTAGTTGATGTAGTATAATAGAGAGGTCCAAAGTTCATATAGAAAAATCATGGGCAGTCATAATTTGGGTAGTAAAATAGTATCGTCCCTTATAAAAATTGAGAATTATATTTACAAAAAATAAAATTTTAAAATAGATTGGATAAACCGTGGAACACTACTAATCTAGGATGTCCCTAATTTATTATAAATTACAATTTTAGGTAGAAGCAAATTTCTTTTTTGAAAATATAGTAAAATTCCAAAACCAACTTTTAATCATCTGTAAAACAATCTACAAAATAATTTAAATTCTATGTTTTGTACACTTTATTATTTTTAATCGGCTAATTTTCTAACTAATATTTTTTCAGTTTTAAATTTTTTTAATAATAAACTGGTAGTTTTATATATATTTTAAAAACTTTAATAACAAAAGTTTAAATATTAAATTTAAAAAGAATCTAGATATAATATTTAAAATTTATGTATAATTTATTTAAAATAAATAAGTACTTTCACATAAATATTTATTCTATTATTAAAACTTTTATTTTACAATATTAGATTTGAAAAAATGTTATTTTAAAAAAATTATTTTTTTTAATCTTTATCCAAAATGTTAATTTAAAAAACAGCTTTCAATCATCTATATATAGATTTTTTACATTTTATAGCTTTATTCATCGTCTGTAGCTTTCAAAATATGAATTAGTTTAAAAAAAAACAGAAATTTTGTTTATACAAATTTTTTTTTTCCCTCAATGATTCTTTTAAAATTAGAAAGCGACATCTGGAAGTTTTCGAAATAAAAGATAAATACGAGAAAAAGCTAAAAAAGAAAGAAAGAAATAACAAAAAAGAAAAGAAAAAAGCGAGGGATCCGTGATTCCAAAGGATTCGCTCTCACCACGCGCCTAACTATCCGTCACATCTCACGCGTTTCCCTTTCTCTATCTTTACTTTTCTTCTCTCCTTTCATATTCTTCTCTCTTTTTTCTCTTACTATAAAAACTCGTGTTCCGTCTTCCCTTTCTGCACCTCTATCTTTCACTAATTTCGATATTGCCACTGAGAGAAATAGAGGGTTTCACCGATTAATCAAAAATAAAACGTAGTTGTTAAGCCATGGCGCAGAAGTTGTTGGCTAACGAGGAGAGGCTAACTCAGAATGACTCAGCTGAGTCGACCGAGAAAAAGCGACCAAGGGAAGACTCTGACGTCGCCGTTCTGGATTCGCAGGAGGTGAAAAGGTTGAGAGATGATTTATTCGATGTTCTCGATGACTCAGATCTTGAACCGCTGAGTCAAGAACTCGACTCGGTTATGAAGAGTTTCGAGGACGAGTTATCAGCTGCGTATTCGACGGTGACCACAGCACAAGGCTCCGTTGAAACGCAGCCTGATCTCGGTTATCTTCTCGAGGCTTCCGATGACGAGCTTGGTTTGCCCCCGCCTCCGAAGATTTCTCCGATCGGCACCGCTAAGGAGGAGAAAACCGAAGCGTTAGCAGATTTGATACGAGCGTCGTCAGATTCGTCCGGAGTCGACGAACTATGGGGGTTCGAGGAACATGTGTCGAATTACGGCTCTTTAGATTTAGGTTTCGGCGTCGGAGATGGGGGAGATAACGTGGCCATAGAGGGACTTTTCGAATTTAACGATGATGGTTTTGATTCCGGCGATCTATTTTCGTGGCGGTCGGAGTCTTTACCAGCGGAATAAACAACACTTTTCGGAGTTTATTTTCCTTAGGTGGGAAATAAAAAACGATGCCGGTTTTGTAAAGCGTTTGGCCTCCCTGCCGTTTTTTTACCCTATCATTTGATGGTAGAAGGTTAATATCTATTAATGACAATTATTAGGATTAGGAAGATTAAATATTTTGTTAGTGGGGGTAATTTGATAGATTAATATAAGCGAATTCGTTTATTTCTTCTTCCCAGATCGTTAATACCTCTGCACAAGATAAGATAGAATCAACTCCACTATTGTATATTGCATAGTGTTCTCTCTCTTTGCACCTCTCAATTATCTTCTTTCTTTTGCATAGTTTTTGTTAATGTGAAATTTAAGTATAAAATTTTCTCTGTCAATTCAATTTTTGTTTTTCTTTCCTCTCTCACCTTTTTCTCAATATTAAAACAGGAATTGTGATTTAAGCGAAAATAATGACCCATAAAACATGTGCTATAAAGCCCAGAAGGCCCAAAACAAACAACCATTACAAACTTCATTGTCGTTGACACTTAATGTTGTTTACACAGTCAAACTGGATATGATTCTTGAAAATCTAATTGTATCGATTAGTCAGTGTTTTCTTAAAGCGTGGCTCTAACTCATCACATTTACTTGGTGTTTGAGTCTCTTTAGATGAATCTTCGTAAGATTTTATGCAAAGCAGTTATTCATATCTTTTCAAAATTCTCTGCTAATTTTTTGTTTTTTTCTTTCTTTTCACCTTTTTTCAATATTAGAACGGAAGTGAAAAATGACCCATAAAACATGTGATATATAGCCCAAAAGGCCTAAAACAGAACAATTACTACAAACTCCATTGTCTTGACATTGATGGTGGTTTACACAGTCAACCGGCAATCAGCCGGTTTTGATTCATGAAAATTTAATCGTACCGATTAGCAATGTTTTCTTTAAATTTAATCGTACTGATTAGCAATGTTTTTTTCAAATTTAATCGTACCGATTAGCAATGTTTTCTTCAAATTTAATCGTACCGATTAGCAATGTTTTCTTCAAATCGTACTGATTAGCAATTTCCCTGAGGTTTTGAACAAGTTTGGTTGCAACATTGGTCTTAAACTATATTGTTAGATTGTATGCAAAGCAGTTATTCATATCCCTTCTAAACATCTTAAAAACTGTGGGGTTCTTCAGTGCTGACTTTTCTATCTTTGTGTTTTTCTCCTGGTTAATACACTAATTTTTAACATCTTGACACTCCTTGATGTTTGTCGAGTTAAATGCAGACAACAATTGTGTTAAAGATTTGTGACATTGGTACGCAGAGAAATGTTAAATAAATTGAACCTAGATACCTTCATATATTAATAATATAACACATGTTTAGTTCATGATAACAAGCATTAATTGTTCTCATTACTAAGAAAATGGTTACGATGTGGAAAGTTGTGTGAATATGAGCTGTACAAGTCTAAAAGGCTTTTGATATTTTAGCTGTTTAATTTGGTTGACGCCTAACAAAAGAGGAACCTTTAAACACATCGTTCTTAAATAAATTGCAATACTAAGAGCAGCCGTGACCAATTCCTTTTGTTTATTTCACAAGATTCGTTTTTTTTGGGTCCATGTCACAACTTTAGTCCTGAGTGATTAGAAAAATAAAAATAAAGACGTCATGTAATTTAGAATTACTGAGATGTGATTACACTAAGCAAACAAAAGATTTAGGGCTTTCGAGAGCCTTTACCCTCTCCTTTAACAATAGTTTTGGAAATCTATTACACATGTTTTTTTTAACAAGTGTGTAAGTGCAATATTACACATGTTTTCTTTATAAGAATGAGACTGTATTCAAAATTTGATTCATTTGTTAATATTTATAATGCTTTTTTAGTAAAGTGAGGGATCAAATTCATACATCTCCGTAGGTTTGAAACTAGAAGACTTATGATAATATCATGACACAAAAGTAAATCATACATTTTCAAAAAAAAATTAAACATAGGACAACCAACTTTTTCCACTGATAACTAGGCCACTACAGAGTTGATAATTATAAATACCTTTCGCTTTTTTTTTTATTCACAAATTGAAATGTTGAAAACAAGATATAACAACGACTAAAATAATAGGGTATTACTATATACGTACTAGTGAATTTCAGAATGAAAAATTGTCTATTATAAAGAATGATTTTAAAACAAAAATATGATGTGCAACTAACAAGATTTCATAAATTAAAAAAAAGTAATAGATGTACAAGAAGATAAATATTGACAAGACTTTCCATGAACTTTCTTTAACTAGTTATAAAAATTGAAAAAAAACTTAACATCAAAAGATTTTCTAATAAATGTTCTCTATATATACATATATTTCTTTTAAAGATGTCTAAGTAAAAAAATAACAACTTTTTTTCTCTTTTTGTACGAATCAATCACCAAAATTCTCACTTTTCCTGCAAAATTTATATATGTTTTGGCATTAGATCATAGGTATTATTATATCCCAACACATCCTTTTGCGCGTTGTAATCGCGATATTCACTTGGCTCGTTTTTTCCAAGCTCCGGAGAACTTTCGTTCTAAGAGGTCGTAAAGCGTCTTTTCTTCTTTCCTCTTATTATATAACTTCTATTCAACTAAACACTAAAGAAGTTAAACCTATTTCTCTCTCTCTCTCTCTCTCTCTCTCTCTCTCTCTCTCTCACACACACACACACACACTTACTTACTTCTCTCTCTCTCCTCTCCAACTCACTGAGATCAAATGGAGAAGCTGAAAACATTGGTGATTGGTGATAGTTTCAAAAAAAGGTTGAAGTCTCTTCTCGACCTCGCTCTCTTTGAGCTCCGTACTTACAAGAAAGCATGTGAAAAAGAAATCCCAGAGCTTCTCAAGCTCGGCAAACACAAGAAGGCTAACAGAAAACAAAACGATCTCGAAGTTTACAACCTCACCATTGCCTACCTCAGTGTCTTGATCGCCGGTATTGACCTCTTTGGAGACAACGGAGATTGCCCTCAAGAGCTTCTCGAAACTGTTTCCAGCTTCCTCTTTGCAGCTCCTAGACTCCGATTAGCCCCATGCTGCACTAATAATCAACGGCTTCGGAACTTTTTGCTTGAGCGTCTTGGCCCAAACCTCACGGCACAGTACATTGAGCGCAACAACTGTGGGATCATGGCCGAAGTAAGCAACTTATTAATCAAACCATACTATATTCAATACATTATATTATACCTCAATATATTATATATTATATCCAAATAATACTTACCGAGTTTATTGTATTTGGTATAGATATTTCAGAAGTTGTCGAAAGAACCCCCAAAGATTGCTGCGAAGGAACACATTGTTCTGAACCAAGACGAGGCTTCTACTTCCACCAAGGTTTAATTTGGAAATAAGCAAACAACCACAAAAGAAAATAAAAGGCTAAAAATTCATGTGTTTAACAAAATTATCATTTAAGCAGGGAACATCAGATTTGATAGGAGAAAGTTATGGTTTATCTGTTCCGGATAAGAAAGGACAAAAGAAGTGCAATGATGTGGTTGATGATGCACAAGCAAAGCCTAACTCAGCGCCTAGTGAAGCAGTGGTTGTGGAGCATCCTCCATTTTTTTCTCATGGACCGGAGAATGATATTTGGGGGGAAGATTCATCTAATGGTTCTGAAAACAAGCGATCAGAACAAGAAGATAATGAAGATCCAGAAGATTATATGGATGAAGCGATGAAGATTTGGTTGGCGAAGGATGTTTTTCCCTACACAAGTGAGGAAGAAACTCCATAAGGTGTTAATCAAGCGGATACAAGAAACTACCACTACGAACACAGTGGATACAAGACATGTGGACCACATGGTTCATTCTGTTGAAGATACAACGGGTTTGAATAGTTCGGTTTCAGGCAGAAGTCAGAAGTGAATAATGATGGTTGTTTTATTGGGAGATTTTCTATGACAGTTTTACATGTGTTGGTTTGATCTTTTTGACTCGTTTAAGCTTGCATGAAATGAGTTAGTCTTGTTGAGAGTCAGCAGTTCTGTGTTGGATAAGTGTTGTCACCACATTGGTCTTGTTTTCATTTTGAGTGTTGTGAAATAAATGATGGTCGGGTTTGAAACATATTATAACGTTTTTATAGGCTGTGTCGTCTATCAATTATGGGCATGAAGCATCCTTGTCGTGTGGTTTAGTCGATATGCATGAGCATATTAGTTTGGTTAAGTAGTAAAACCGACTTCGAAAGTTTTGTTATGATATTGTTCTAAAACCGGTTGTCGTGAGTGTCTAACAATAGTGTCATAAAATTATTTATGATGTAGAAAATTACGTGAAGATGAGTTGAAGTCTGAAAAGCTTTTAATTTTTTATTTTATTTTTGCTGTTTAATTCGTGGTCACACCTATTAAAATTTTTTTAATTCTTTTAAAACCCAAGTGTTGCTGCCCAGAAATTCTAGGATCTCCTCCAAAATATAAAATCAGATGTCATCTATATCATTCAAATCATCCCGCAAGGAAACAGTTTGCCATGAGTGTGAGAGAGAGCAACAAAGGGTAAGAGAGAAGTAAGATTTAGCATCTGCTAATTGAATTGTTCTTTCTTTTCATAAGTGTTTCTAAGATTGCTACATTGTCAAATCTATTTGTTTAATAAAAGTTTTAGTAAGAGGTACCATAAGAAAATTTGGGTTAAATCGCGTATTTAAAGTCGTTAATTTACATTACCATTGGTATCAGAGCTTCCAGGTGATCTGAAGAGCAGGATCATTGAGGTGAACAGCGGTTTAAAAAACGCGATGTCAAATTCCAGACGTGAGGTGAACAGATTTTATAGTAATGAAGACTTTTCTAGGAAAGTCATGATGTTGATGCATTTAGGTGCCTTCGGCCTGAAGGACATTATCACCGATGAAACTCTTAAACGAGATTACAAAACAAAATAGGAGTGAGACAGCGATAAAAGTACATCAGAAATAGATCCTAAAAATTTTGAAAAATCAAAAAACACGAAAGATCTAATCATAATCGATGTCGACAATCAAGTGGTGAGAAAGATATCAAATTGTGAAACAGCGGAATCAATGTGGACAACCCAAAACAAACTCTACATAGAGACATCCCTACCAAATTGTATATACATAGCTTAAGTTCTATACGTTTAAGATGGATAATTCTAAAAACATCAACGCATATGTAGATGACTTTCTGAATCTGGCAATAGATCTCAACAACATAGGAGTAGAAATTTCAAAAGAAGTACAAGATAGTCTTCTTCTGAGCTCTATGTCCAGCAAGTATGATCAGCTCAAAGAGACTCTAAAGTATAGAATAGATACTCTAAGGCTGAACGAGGTCACATCGGCAGCCTAGTTTAAAGAAAAAGAGCTGATAGAAAACGGGAAAATCTCTAAATCTCAAAGCGAAGGATTGTTCATGGAATCAAGGGGAATACAAAACAGTCGATTCGAGGAAGGAAACAACAACAACTGGAGAGCAAGATCTAAAAGCAAAAGAATATCAAAATCCAGACCAAGGTACTCAAAACAGTTAAAGAGATGTTTTATACGTGGAAAGGAAGGACATTGAAGAGGAATTGTCCAGAAAGAAAAAATCGAGTTACTGAATCTACAAACATGGCAGCCGAGCCCAAACAACCCATGGTACTAACGGTTAGTACACTAGACTCAAAGGAGGAATAGGTCATGGATTGAGACTGCTCATTTTATATAACTGTAAACAAAAAGGTATTGTTGGACTTAGAAGAATTTGATGGTGATAAAGTTCTTATGGCAAACAACACTCACAACAATGTAAAGGGACTAAGAAAGATCAAGATTTAGAATCTGGATGGATATGTGGTGATTCTAATAGGAGTCATATATATGCCAGACGAAATCTAATATCTTACATGATGATAGAAAAGGCCGACTGCAAATATCAAAGGAAAGACTTTATGATTAACTTTTACAAAAAAAAGTCAAAAAATACTTTCAAAAAAATAACAAAACGGTATCTATTACCTTAAAGGAACCGTTACTAAAGGCGAAGTCAACATTTCAAAAACTCATTCTCATAAACTCAATCTGATATGACAAAAATATGACACTCAAGACTGGGTCATGTAAGTTTAAAAACATGAATGTGCTAGTATAAATGTTATCTGTCAAAAAAATCAGGAATGTTGTTGGAGGGGGGGGGGGTGCGCCCCTCTCTATCCAGATCTCGACCCAAAAGGAAGGCCCAAAAGGGAGGCCCACTTCTGATAGTAGTGGGTGCACGTCGATCAAGAGCCGCCGGGCAAATCAGAGACATGTCTAATCTCATCGAATATTGAGAACAGAGGGAAGGTTGTCAGCATTAAATGATATTTATGACCATTTATGAGTGATAATGATTGCAATATTGAAAAGGAACCGAACTAAGAGTATAAAATGAAGATGGTTTGCGCCATAAAAATTATCTATCTCTCTCTCTTTTAATAGTTCGGAGGCAGCACCGAACTACCCCTGTAATAAATTTTTTAATAAACAGAAATTCCCGTTTAGTTGATCTAATAGATTTCACTTCGGTAATTTTATACTCAAGAAATGTTAAATAAATTGAAAATGTTTAATTCATGATTACAAGCATTAGTTGTTCTCATTACTAAGAAAATGTTTACGATGTGGAAAGTTATGTGAATATGAGTTGTACAAGTCTAAAAGGCTTTTGATGTAATGATATTTTAGCTGTTTAAGTGCAATATTACACATGTTTTCTTTATAAGAATGATATTGTATTCAAAATTTGATTCATTTGTTAATATTTATAATACTTTTTAGTCTATAAGTCAGGGATCAAATTCAAACATCTCCGTAGGTTTGAAACTAGAAGACTTATGATAATATCATGACACAAGAGTAAATCATACCTTTCCAAAAGAAATTAAACATAGGGCACAGGACAACTAACTTTTTTTCACTGAAAACTAGGCCACTACAGATTTGATAATTATAAATACCTTTCGCTTTTTTTATTTATTCACAAATTGAAAGGCTGAAAACATGAAGATATAACGACTAAAATAATAGCGTATTACTATATAATTACTAGTGAATTTCAGAATGAAAAAATTTCTATTATAAAGAATGATTTTGAAACAAAAATATGATGTACAACTAACAAGATTTCATAAAAAACATTCTGTAAGTAGATGTACAAGAAGATAAATATTCACAAGACTTTCCATGAACTTTCTTTAACTAGCTATAAATATTGGAAAAAAAACTTAACATCAAAATATTTTATAATAAATATTCTCTATATATATACATATAATTCTTTTAAAGATGTCTAAGTAAAAAATATCAACTTTTTCTCTTTTTTGTACGAATCAATCACCAAAATTCTCCTTTTTCCTGCAAAATTTATATATTTTTTGGCATTAGGTCATAGTTATCATTATATCCCAACACGTCCTTTTGCGCGTTGTAATCGCAATATTCAATTGTGGCGTTTATAAAAAAAACAATTCCTTCACTTGGCTTTTTCCAAACTCCGGAGAACTTTCGTTCTAAGAGGTCGTAAAGCGTCTTCTCTTCTTTTCTCTTATTATATAACTTCTCTTCAACTAAACACGAAAGAAAGTTAAACCTTTTTCTCTCTCTCACACACTTCTCTCTCCTCTACAACTCACTGAGATCAAATGGAGAAGCTGAAAACATTGGTGATTGGTGATAGTTTCAAAAAAAAGTTCAAGTCTCTTCTCTACGGAGCTCTCGTAGAGCTCCGTAATTACAAGGAAGCATGTGAAGAAAAAATCCCAGAGCTTCTCAAGCTCGGCAAACACAAGAAGGCTAACAGAAAACAAAACGATCTCGAAGTTTACAACCTCACCATTGCCTACCTCAGTGTCTTGATTGCCCGTATTGACCTCTTCGGAGACAACGGAGATTGCCCTCAAGAGCTTCTCGAAACTATTTCCAGCTTCCTCTTTGCAGCTCCTAGACTCCGATTAGCCCCATGTTGCACTAATAATCAACGGCTTCGGAACTTTTTGCTTGAGCGTCTTGGCCCAAACCTCGCGGCACAGTACATTGAGCGCAACAACTGTGGGATCATTGCCGAAGTAAGCAACTTATCAATCAAACCATACTATATTCAATACATTATATTATATCTCAATATATTATATATTATATCCAAATAATACTTACCGAGTTTATTGTATTTGGTATAGATATTTCAGAAGTTGTCGAAAGAACCCCCACCGAAGATTGCTGCGAAGGAACACATTGTTCTGAACCAAGACGAGGCTTCTACTTCCACTAAGGTTTAATTTGGAAATAAGCAATCAACCACAAAAGAAAATAAAAGGCGAAAAATTCATGTGTTTAACAAAATTATCATTACGCAGGGAACATCAGATTTGATAGGAGAAAGTTATGGTTTATCTGTTCCGGATAAGAAAGGACAAAAGAAGTGCAATGATGTGGTTGATGATGCACAAGCAAAGCCTAACTCAGCGCCTAGTGAAGCAGTGGTTGTGGAGCATCCTCCGTTTTCTTCTCATGGACCGGAGAATGATATTTGGGGGGAAGATTCATCTAATGGTTCTGAAAACAAGAGATCAGAACAAGAAGATAATGAAGATCCAGAAGATTATACGGATGAAGCGATGAAGATTTGGTTGGCGAAGGATGTTTTTCCCTACACAAGTGAGGAAGAAACTCCATAAGGTGTTAATCAAGCGGATACAAGAAACTACCACTACGAACACAACAGATACAAGATATGTGGACCACATGGTTCATTCTGTTGAAGATACAACGGGTTTGAATGTATTAACAGTTCTAAACTGTAATTGTATTTTTCGTTAACGTTAATTGTGTGATTACAAACTATATATATACACAAAGAAAGACTCTAATACAATTAGAGTATTTACAACGGATATATTCTCCCAATACACTCCCCTCAAGCTTCTGAAACCGAAGGATTGTAGAGGTTTGAAATTGACATGCGTTGTAGAAGAGAGTGAAAAGGTCCAGGTTGTAAGGGCTTAGTAAGCAGATCCGCATGCTGATTAGAAGTTGAGACATGAAGCACCTTAAGAAATCCCCGATGAACCTGATCACGTGTAGTGTGACAATCTACCTCTATGTGTTTTGTCCGTTCATGAAAAACCGGATTCATAGCAATATGCATAGCAGATTTATTATCACAAAACAACTTCGCAGGTCCAAGAAGAGAGATATGCAAATCAGCTAGGAGTTGTTTGAACCACAGGAGCTCACAAGTAGCTAATGCCATACTCCTATATTCAGCCTATGTGCTACTACGACTCATTGTCTTTTGTAGCTTAGACTTCCAACAAATGAGAGACGTGCCCAGATAAACACAAAAACCTGTTAAAGATCTCCGTGTATCCGGACAAGTAGCTCAATCTGCATCAGAGAAAGAATTGAGACAAAGGTCAACATCTTTCGCTTAAAAGAGACCTTATCTGGGATTGGACTTGATATAACGAAGAACCCGGTAAGCAGCCTAGAGATGCACATCTGTTGGAGCCGAGAGAAATTGACTGAGACGATTAACATCATAGGTGATGTCAGGGCGAGTGATTGTCAAATACAGAAGACGCCCAATGAGCTCACGATATACTGTCGCATTAGGGAGCAAAATACCTATGGTTTTACTCAGCTTCAGCCGAGGATCCATAGGCACAGAACTTGGCTTTGAACCAAGCATACCCGTGTCGTGAAGAATGTCTAAGGCATATTTGCGTTGACATATAGCAATGCCCTTAGAATTCCGAGCAATCTCAAGCCCCAAGAAGAATTTGGGAACACCTAAATCCTTGATTTTGAATTCTGTTCGCAAAATATCCTGTAAATGCTTGATGGCCTCTGAATTATTGCTTGCAATCAATATATCATCAACGTAGACCAATAAAGCCAAGAAAACACCATCTTTGCATTTGACAAATAACGTTGTATCAGCCAAAGAATGAGTGAATCCATGCTTGAGTAGAACCTGTGAAAAACACTTGTACCATTACCTAGAAGCCTGTTTTAAACCATATATCGACTTATGCAATCTACAAACAGGATTAGGAGGCAATGGTGCTGCAGATGTGGAAACATAACCCAATGGTAAGCACATAAAGATCTCCTCATCTAAAGCACTATGCAAGAATGCATTAGAAACATCCATTTGGGCTAAGAACCAACCATGAACTGAGGCTAAAGCAAGTAACAATTTTACACTAGTAAGTTTAGCAACCGGAGAAAATGTGTCTATAAAGTCCACACCTTCTTGTTGTGTAAAACCTTGAGCTACTAACCTGGCTTTATGACGCTCCACTATTCCATCAGCATTATATTTGATGGTGTATATCCATCGACAACCAACTACGTTCTTTCCAGGAGGAAGACTCTCAACAGACCAAGTGTTGTTCTGTTCCATTGCCTGCAACTCAGTATTCATCGCATCTCTCCAAACACTTGAGGTCACAGCTTGTTTATACGTTTTGGGTTCAGTTTGAATAGAGGTTTGAAGAATAAAAGAACGATAATGAGGTTTAAGATGAGAGTAAGAAAGAACAGAGGACAATGGATACCGGATAGTAGGCAAATTGTGAGAAGAAGATGATGGATGATGAATCAGAGAACAGTGGTAGTCAGCTAAATAACTAGGAGTCTTAACAGTCCGTTTAGGCCTAGAGTTATTCAAAGACATATTTCCAGTATCAGGAGCAACAGTCTCTATAGATGTAGATGGAACAATAGAATGTGAAGATGATGCATGCCTAGATGAGACTTGTGTAGAATCATTATGCAAAGGGAAATGTGTATTATGATCCATGTTATGATATGTAGGAAGAATAGGATCTGTAAACAATGAAGTTAAGGAAGAAGATGTCGATGTTGTACTAGTTTTAAAAGGAAAAACACTTTCATGAAAAACAACATTTCTTGAAACAAAAACAGTGTGATTATCTAAATCCATGACTTTGTAACCTTTGTAACCAGATTGATATCCTAAGAAGACACATGAGAAAGCACGAGGACTAAACTTATGTTTATTTCTAGGATATGTTGAAGCAAAAAAAAGACAACCAAAGTTCTGAAGACTAGTATAATCGGGAGTCCTTTTAGTGATAATTTCATAAGGCGTAAGATGATTTAGCCTAACAGAAGGTGTTCTATTAATGAGAAACACTGCACTCAATACACAGTCAGACCAATATATCAAATGAAGATTGGACTGAAGTAGTAAAGCTTGAGCAACATTAAGCAAATGTTGATGTTTGCGTTCAACTACAAAATTTTGCTCAGGAGTGTAAGCACACGAAAAATGATGAGTTATGCCTAATTGATTAATCAGATTAGGAAATGCTAACTCAGGAGCATTATCACTACGAATCACCTTAATCTTGGCATTATATTGAGTGTGAACATGTTGAACAAACTGTGGAAACAATCTGATAACATCATTCTTTGCTTTCAACGTATAAACCCAAGTCACTCGGCTACAATCATCTACAATAGTCAAGAAATATCTATAACCTTCAATAGATTCAACCGAAAAAGGACCCCAAATGTCTAAGTGAACTAAATCAAATGGATGGGTAGAAATGTTATTATGAGCAACAAATGGAAGTCTCTTTTGTTTAGCTAAAGGACAAACTAAACAAGGCTTATTAAGATCAAGTTTGAACTTTGGCAAAGAAGAAGGAAGATGTTGAAGAATGGGCATTGATGGATGACCAAAGCGTTCATGCCATAGTTGTCCATCAATAGACACAGATCCACAAAGATTGGTAGAAGAGTCATGAATAGTAGGCTCTAAAATGTAGAGATTATGTTTGAGAATGCCTCTACCAATCTTCGAGACCGGAGTACGCCCCTGAAGAATACAATGATCAGAGTAAAAATGAGCAGAGTAATGACCAGAATGAAGCAAACTACTAATGCTAAGAAGATTAAAATGAAAATCAGGCACATGAAGAACATTATGCAAAATGAGATGAGAGGAAAGATGCACAGGGCCTATATGTAAAATAGGTAATCTAGTTCCATTAGGTAATGAGACTGAAACCCCTTGAACTGAAGATATATCACTAAACAAAGCTAAGTCATGACAAACATGCCCTATAGCTCCACTATCAATGATCCAACTACCACTTTGAAGGTTATGGTGTAAAGAAGTAAGACATTGGTGTTGAGAAATGATAGAAGAATGATGAAGTGGAGAACTAAAAGAGAGAAAAAGGATAATACCAGACTGTGAAGAAGGAGGTGTAACACCATCCTCAGAAATGTTGGAAGAAGGATTCGATGAAGAAGGAGTTGCATTCTCTGAAACTTGAACATGAGCACTTAGATGCTGAATAAGAGACTTAACCTGATCTTGAGTGAATTGATTCAAATCAAGAGTTGAAGATGGCTGAGGGACAGATTGAACACCACTAGAAACCATACTCTGAACATTTGCCATCATGTTCGAGGTAGGACTTTGCTGAGGTTTAAATGGAGGACGAATTCCAGGGACCAAACTCCCTCGAGGAGTGAAATTTGGTGAAGATTGAACATGCTGCTTCACCCCTGTATTGTTGGAGTTATGACCCTTGTATCTTGGAGGATAACCATAGAGTTTAAAACACTTCTGAACAACATGTCCTGTCTGGCCACAATGCGTACAAACTGGTCTTTGTTTGGGACGATAAGCAGTGTAATTGGTAGCATATCCCAAACTATCTGGAGAATGATTGCGAACAGAGGATGCTTGAAAAACTGGAGTATCACCAGAAACAGAAGGTTTTATCGACTTCTGCCTCTCATCCTGAGTAACTAGATTGAAAGCTTCTTCAATAGACGGGATTGGCTTCAACATCAGTATATGACGCCTCGTAGGTTCATATACCTCGTTAAGACCCATAAGAAACTTCAATACTCTACTCCTTTACTGTAATTTCTCCCATAAGATAGCAGCATTGCACTCGCATTTCCCACAAGTGCATAAAGGAAGTTCCACATAGTTTTTGTGTTCTTCCCATAGAGTGACTAACTCGGTATAGTAAGTACATACATCCATATGACCTTGTTGAATTGAACTCAGTCTTTGTTCTATTTCATAAACCCTGGGAGCATCATCTTGCCTAAACTGAGACATGAGATTATTCCAGATTGCTTCTGCAGATGGCAGAAACAGAAGACTCTGCTATATTTTCTTTGAAACAGAGTTCATAAGCCAAGTAGCTACCATATCATTACATCTAGACCATGCGCCAAAATCACGATGATCAGGAGAAGGTTTGGAAATTGTACCATCAACAAATCCCAGCTTGTTACGCACATTCAATGCCATCCGGATAGAACGCCTCCAGGAGTGGAAATCAGCTGTAGTATTGAGACGATCGGAGACCAATATAAGACATGCATGATCAGAACTATGCAAGTAATAGGGATTTTCATATTGATCGACCGAATGCCTACTACAGTCTCCGTCATTCATCATCGAGGCTTGCGATTGTGTTCGAGAAGTCATAGAAACGATTGGAGCCAGTTATGCGAAGGAAAATATCAAGAAAAGCACCAATCGGAGGTCAATGAAAGAAAAAGAACAGAAACAAAAGATTAATAATGGCAAGAATGTACGCGACAAATTCAAGAATCAAAGAAAAAATTGATTCAATGTCACGAAGACACAATCGCAGAGACGATAAACTCATCTATAGCCAAGAAACGAGAAACAATCACGGGATCAAAAGAAAATCAAACTGTAGAGAAGAAATCAGCTGGAAAAATCGGCGAAGAAAACCCGAAATCGCAACTGAATTGGCTCTGATACCATATTAACAGTTCTAAACTGTAATTGTATTTCTCGTTAACGTTAATTGTGTGATTATAAACTATATATATACACAAAGAAAGACTCTAATACAATTAGAGTATTTACAACTGATATATTCTCCCAATAGAATGGTTCGGTTTCAGTCAGAAGTCAGAAGTGAATAATGATGGTTGTTTTATTGGGAGATTTTCTATGACAGTTTTACATGTGTGTTGGTTTGATCTTTTTGACTCGTTTAAGCTTGCATGAAATGAGTTACTCTTGTAGAGAGTCAGCAGTTCTGTGTTGGATTTGTGTTGTCACCATGAGGCATTGGTCTTGTTTTCATTTTGAGTGTTGTGAAATAAATGATGGTCGGGTTTGAAACATATTATAACGTTTTTATAGGCTGTGTCGTCTATCAATTATGGGCATGAAGCATCCTTGTTGTGTGGTTCACTCGATATGCATGAGCATATTAGTTTGGTTAAGTAGTAAAACCGACTTCGAAAGTTTTGTTATGATATTGTTCTAAAACCGGTTGTCGTGAGTGTCTAACAATAGTGTCATAAAATTATTTATGATGTAGAAAATTACGTGAAGATGAGTTGAAGTCTGAAAAGCTTTTAATTTTTTATTTTATTTTTGCTGTTTAATTCGTGGTCACACCTATTAAAATTTTTTTAATTCTTTTAAAACCCAAGTGTTGCTGCCCAGAAATTCTAGGATCTCCTCCAAAATATAAAATCAGATGTCATCTATATCATTCAAATCATCCCGCAAGGAAACAGTTTGCCATGAGTGTGAGAGAGGGCAACAAAGGGTAAGAGAGAAGTAAGATTTAGCATCTGCTAATTGAATTTTTCTTTCTTTTCATAAGTGTTTCTAAGATTGCTACATTGTCAAATCTATTTGTTTAATAAAAGTTTTAGTAAGAGGTACCATAAGAAAATTTGGGTTAAATCGCGTATTTAAAGTCGTTAATTTACATCACCATTGGTATCAGAGCTTCCAGGTGATCTGAAGAGCAGGATCATTGAGGTGAACAGCGGTTTAAAAAACGCGATGTCAAATTCCAGACGTGAGGTGAACAGATTTTATAGTAATGAAGACTTTTCTAGGAAAGTCATGATGTTGATGCATTTAGGTGCCTTCGGCCTGAAGGACATTATCACCGATGAAACTCTTAAATGAGATTACAAAACAAAATAGGAGTGAGACAGCGATAAAAGTACATCAGAAATAGATCCTAAAAATTTTGAAAAATAAAAAAACACGAAAGATCTAATCATAATCAATGTCGACAATCAAGTGGTGAGAAAGATATCAAGTTGTGAAACAACGGAATCAATATGGACAACCCAAAACAAACTCTACATGGAGATATCCCTGCCAAATTGTATATACATAGCTTAAGTTCTATACCTTTAAGATGGATAATTTTAAAAACATCAACGCAAATGTAGATGATTTCCTGAAGCTGGTAATAGATTTTAACAATATAAGAATAGAAATTTCAAAAGAAGTACAAGCTAGTCTTCTTCTGAGCTCTATGTCCAGCAAGTATGATCAGCTCAAAAAGACTCTAAAGTATGAAAGAGATACTCTAAGTCTGAACGAGGTCACATCGGCAGCCAAGTCTAAAGAAAAAGAGCTGATAGAAAACGGGAAAATCTCTAAATCTCAAAGCGAAGGATTGTTCATGGAATCAAGGGGAATACAAAACAGTCGATTCGAGGAAGGAAACAGCAACAACTGGAGAGCAAGGTACTCAAAACAGTTAAAGAGATGTTTTATACGTGGAAAGGAAGGACATTGAAGAGGAATTGTCCAGAAAGAAAAAATCGAGTTACTGAGTCTACAAACATGGCAGCCGAGCCCAAACAACCCATGGTACTAATGGTTAGTACACTAGACTCAAAGGAGGAATAGGTCATGGATTGAGACTGCTCATTTTATATAACTGTAAACAAAAAGGTATTGTTGGACTTAGAAGAATTTGATGGTGACAAAGTTCTTATGGCAAACAACACTCACAACAATGTAAAGGGACTAAGAAAGATCAAGATTTAGAATGTGTATGGATTTGTGATGATTCTAACACGAGTCATATATATGCCGGAGATGGGACGAAATCTAATATCTTACAAGATGATAGAAAAATATGAGAGGAAAGATTTTATGATTAATTTCTACAAAAAAAATCAGAAAATACTTTTAAGAAAATAAAGAAACGGTATCTATTACCTTAAAGGAACCGTTACTAAAGGCGAAGTCAACATTTCAAAAACTCAATCTCATAAACTCAATCTCATAAACTCAATCTGATATGACAAAAATATGACACTCAAGGAATGTGCTAATATAAATGTTATCTTTCAAAAAATCAGGAATGTTAAATAAATTGAAAATGTTTAATTCATGATAACAAGCATTAATTGTTCTCATTACTAAGAAAATGTTTACGATGTGGAAACTTATGTGAATATGAATTGTACAAGTCTAAGTCTAAGGCTTTTGATATTTTAGCTGTTTAATTTGGTTGACGCCTAACAAAAGAGGAACCTTCAAACACATCGTTCTTAAATAAATTGCAATACTAAGAGCAGCCGTGACCAATTCCTTTTGTTTATTTCACAAGATTCGTTTTTTTTGGGTCCATGTCACAACTTTAGTCCTGAGTGATTAAACTTTTTCTTTTAATAATAGTTTTGGAAATCTAATACACATGTTTTTTTTATCAAGTGTGTAAGTGCAATATTACAAATGTTTTCTTTATAAGAATGATATTGTATTCAAAATTGATTCATTTGTTAATATTTATAATGCTTTTTTAGTCTATAAGTCAGGGATCAAATTCATATATCTTCGTAGGTTTGAAACCTAGACGACTGATGATACTATCATCACACAAAAGTAAATCATACCTTTTCAAAACAAATTAAACATAGGACAACCAACTTTTTCCACTGATAACTAGGCCACTACAGATTTGATAATTATAAATACCTTTCGCTTTTTTTTATTTATTCACATATTGAAATGTTGAAAACATGAAGATATAACAACGACTAAAATAATAGGGTATTACTATATACGTACTAGTGAATTTCAGAATGAAAAATTGTCTATTATAAATAATGATTTTAAAACAAAAATATGATGTACAACTAACAAGATTTCATTAAAAAAAATAAGTAAATAGATGTACAAGAAGATAAATATTCACAAGACTTTCCATGAACTTTCTTTAACTAGCTATAAATATTGAAAAAAAAAACTTAACATCAAAAGATTTTATAATAAATATTCTCTATATATACATATATTTCTTTTAGAGATAAAAATAACAACTTTTTTTCTCTTTTTGTACGAATCAATCACCAAAATTCTCCTTTTTCCTGCAAAATTTATATATTTTTTGGCATTAGGTCATAGTTATCATTATATCCCAACACGTCCTTTTGCGCGTCGTAATCGCGATATTCAATTGTGGCGTTTATAAAAAAAACAATTCCTTCACGTGGCTCGTTTTTTCCAAGCTCCGGAGAACTTTCGTTCTAAGAGGTCGTAAAGCGTCTTCTCTTCTTTCCTCTTATTATATAACTTCTATTCAACTAAACACAAAAGAAAGTTAAACATATTTCTCTCTCTCTCACTTCTCTCTCCTCTACAACTCACTGAGATCAAATGGAGAAGCTGAAAACATTGGTGATTGGTGATAGTTTCAAAAAAAAGTTCAAGTCACTTCTCTACGGAGCTCTCGTAGAGCTCCGTAATTACAAGGAAGCATGTGAAGAAAAAATCTCCGAAGCCATCTTTGACGTCACCAAGCTTCTCAAGCTCCGCAAACACAAGCATGCTTACAAAAAAGTCGGCATAGTCATAGAAAGACAAAACGTTCGAGAAGTTTATGACCTCACCATTGACTACCTCACTGTCTTGATCAACTGTATTTACCTCTTCGGAAACAACAGAGATTGCCCTCAAGAGTTTCTTGAAGTTGTTTCCAGCTTTCTCTTTGCAGCTCCGAGATTCCGATTTGCCCCATGCTGCACTAATAATCAACGGCTTCGGAACTTTTTGCTTGAGCGTTTTGGCCCAAACCTCGCGGCACAGTACATTGAGCGCAACAAATGTTGGATCAATGCTGAAGTAAGCAACTTATCAATCAAACCATACTATATTCAATACATTACATTATATCTCAATATATTTTATATCCAAATAACACTTACCGAGTTTATTGCATTTGGTATAGATAATTCAGAAGTTGTCGAAAGAACCCCCACCGAAAAAAATTAGGATGAAGGTTTTGAAGGAGATTGCTGAAAAGGAACACATTGTTCTGAACCTAGAAGAGGCTTCTACTTCCACTAAGGTTTGATTTCGAAATAATCAATCAACCACAAAAGAAAAGAAAAGGAGAAAAATTCATGTGTTTAACAAAATTATCATTTACGCAGGGAACATCAGATTTGATAGGAGAAAGTTATGGTTTATCTGTTCCGGATAAGAAAGGAAAAGAGAAGTGCAATGATGTGGTTGATGATGCACAAACAGAGCCTGAGTCAACACCTCATGAAGCAGCGGTTGTGGAGCTTCCTCAGTTTTCTCCTCATGGACCGGACCATGATATTGGTGTGGAAAATTCATCTAATGACCCTGAAAACAAGAAATTAGGGCAAGAACTAAAACGCAATGATGATGGTTCGGTTAAGAAAGGAAGGAAGAAGTGCAAAGATGTGGTTGTTTCGGAGAAGAAAGGAAAAAAGAAGTGCAATGATGTGGTTGATGATGCACAAACAAAGCCTGAGTCAGCGCCTCATGAAGCAGCGGTTGTGGAGCTTCCTCAGTTTTCTCCTCATGGACCAGACCATGATATTGGTGTGCAAAATTCATCTAATGACCCTGAAAACAAGAAATTAGGACAAGAACTAAAACGCAATGATGATGGTTCGGTTAAGAAAGGAAAGAAGAAGTGCAAAGATGTGGTTGTTTCGGAGAAGAAAGGAAAAAAGAAGTGCAATGATGTGGTTGATGATGCACAAACAGAGCTTGAGTCAGCGCCTCACGAAGCAGCGGTTGTGGAGCTTCCTCAGTTTTCTCCTCATGGACTGGACCATGATATTGGTGTGGAAAATTCATCTAATGACCTTGAAAACAAGAAATTAGGACAAGAACTAAAACGCAATGATGATGGTTCGGTTAAGAAAGGAAAGAAAAAGTGCAAAGAGGTGGTTTTTTCGGAGAGGAAAGGAAAAAAGAAGTGCAATGATGTGGTTGATGATGCACAAGCAGAGCCTGAGTCAGCGTCAGCGGTTATGGAGCTTCCTCAGTTTTCTCCTCATGGACTGGACGATATTATTACGTATGAAGACATTGAGAGTTGGATGCAGAAGGATGTTCCAGTTACCTTCAATTAATAGTTAGGACGAAACTGTAAAGGAGGATGATAAGGAAAGAGTAGAAAGTTCACGTTCTCGTTCATTCAAAGAAAACATTTTTTTGATACATCTTTTGTTCAACACACGCACTTCTTAAATACTTAAAACATACTAATTTGAATTCAAATAAAGCTCGTTAATGTCGCTTTCATCTTGGCTCTGAAGACATCCGTATCTGTTGCCTGAGAACACGTTTTGTCTGCTGGCATTGTCTCTTCTGACGGTCTGGAGCCTGCAGAGTTCAGTGATGTTGTAGAGTTCAGACTGATTGCAGGGGAAGGACGACATGGGCGCTTTGTCTCCTTGACTTGACTGAGTTTTGGGCTTGAATCCGGGCTGCGTCTGTGTTTTCTGTTTGGGCTCTGTGCGAGCTTCGGAATTGACTGTGGGCCTCATCTTGCCGTGCTTTGCTCTGTCGAACTGAGAGGCCTCCAAGTGCTCTGTTTTATTATCTGCAAAACAGAGCATGTTATGTGGAATAACATTCTCACTAACATCCCCCCTCAAACTTGAGGTGGGAGAGAAACCAACTCCAAGTTTGCCTCTGAGAACAACGAATGCCGATCGTGGTAGAGATTTGGTGAAGATATCCGCGATTTGTTGAGAAGCTGGGATATGCCGTGTTTCAATAAAGCCAAGTGCGACTCTTTCACGAATGTAGTGATGATCCAAATCAAAATGCTTCGTTATGGAATGTAGTGTTGGGTTGGTAGTAAGATAAACTGCTGATAGATTGTCACAATGTAGGAGTGTTGGACCATTTTGTCGAACCTGTATATCTTTGAGCAGGGAGGAGATCCATGTTAACTTTGCTGCAGTTTTTGCCATAGCCCGATATTCAGCCTCTGTGGATGATCTAGAGACTGTGGATTGTCGCTTGGCACTCCAAGAAACCAGATTAGAACCAATCATAGTGCAGAAACCCGTAGTTGACCATCTGGTTTCTTTGCAGCCAGCCCAGTCACTGTCACTGAAGGCCGTGACTTGGAGCGTGGTTGACTTGTTGATGTGAAGTCCCATTGAAACTGTTCCTCTGACATATCGTAGTATTCTCTTTAGTAATGTGAAATCTGAGGAGGTAGGGCTGTGCATCCTTTGACAGATTAAATTTACTGAGTATTGAATGTCCGGCCTTGTTAATGTGAGGTATTGCAGCTTCCCTGTAAGGCTGCGAAAGTAGGTGGGATCCGGAAAGAGAGTGTTACCTTCGGATGTTGTGACAAAGTTCAGCGGTAATGGCGTTGGCATGGGATGACAAGAATCCATTCCAGCTTGGTGCAGAATGCTTTCTGCATATTTGGTTTGATGCAGAAATATTCCAGCTTCATTATGTTCAAATTGGATTCCCAGGAAGTAGCTCAAAGCTCCCAGATCTTTCATGGCAAATGTTGTGCTTAGATCATTGACTAACATATTGCACAACCGTGTGTTGCTCCCCGTCAAAATGATGTCATCCACGTAAAGTAGCAAAATCAAAGTGTCTCCATTGTGATGGTATGTGAAGAGAGAAGGGTCAGCCTTGCTGCAGAGAAAACCATATTCAATTAGGAAGGACGTGAACTTGTCAAACCACGCTCTAGGAGCCTGCTTAAGGCCATAAAGAGCTTTGTCTAATTTGCAGACATGTTGAGGGTGAGTAGGATCAACAAAGCCAGTCGGTTGGGCCATGTAAATGTCCTCCTTTAGATCGCCATGAAGAAAGGCACTTGTGACATCCAATTGAGTTACTTTCCAGCTCTTCACAGTGGCAATGCTCAGAACCAGTCTGATCGTAGCTGAGCGAACCACATGACTAAATGTTTCTAGGTAGTCAATTCCCTCTTCTTGATGAAAACCTTTAGCAACAAGCCTTGCTTTGTATTTGTCGACAGACCCATCAGCTTGTAGTTTAACTCTGAATACCCATTTACACCCCAAAATATTCATTTCTGGACTTGAGGGGACCAAATGCCAGGATTTGTTCTTGTGTTGAACAGCCAGTTCTTTTTCCATTGCTCGTAACCATCTGGGATCTTTCTTAGCTGCAGTAACCGTTTTAGGTTCCTGTAGAATTTCAAGGCTTGTGTTCAGTAGATACCTGGGATTTGGTTTTGAGATGCCTTTCTTTGCTCTTGTCGTCATTGGATGATTGTTGGAGGGTGGAATTACATCAGAAGATTCGCCACTGAATGGTTGTGAAGGAGGAGATCCTTCTGCATCAGGTTGGATAGCTGGTGTATCAGCTGTTTCTGGTGAAGGCGTATTACCAGTGCTGTTTGTAGCCTGAGAGATAGCACGAGCTTCACTGATAGGCATTGTTCCAACCTCTCCAGTGGTAGAGGTCTTCTGTTGCATTGGACTGACAGGAGGAGGCAGTTGCACATGATTATCCTCTGGTTCTGCTGATTCACTAGGATCAGATAGGCTGTTTTGCCAGGATTTGAGCAGAGACGAGGAGTACCTCGGAACCAGTTTTTTGTATTTTGCAGCAAAGGGAAACTCATGTTCATTAAAGATGGCATGTCGTGTGATAAACACTCGACCAGTTGGTGGATAGAGACACCGATACCCCTTGTGAGTTGAGCTATATCCCAAGAACACACACTGCAGTGATCTTGGTTCCAGCTTATGCGTAGCAAGTGATCTGAGACATGGGTAGCACTCACTGCCAAATACCCTTAATGAAGTATATTCTGGTTTATGGCCAAATAACTTCTCAAAAGGCGTCTGAAAGGCAAGCGTAGCTGAAGGCAGAAGATTGCTGATATAATTTGCAGTGAAGAAGCTTTCCACCCAGAACTGAAGAGGCACTTGAGAGTGAAATAGCATTGAGAGACTAAGCTCAATAAGGTGTCTGTGCTTTCGTTCAGCTACCCCGTTTTGTTGGGGAGTGTAAGGGCAAGACATTTGGTGTTTTATGCCACATTTATCTAAGTGAAGTCTGAACTGATTGCTTGTAAACTCCCCTCCTCCATCACTTTGGAATACTTTAATCTTCTTGTCAAATTGGTTTTCAACAATCCTTTGAAACGAAAGAAATACTCCAAGAAAGTCTGATTTCAACTTTAAGGGGTAAAACCAACTGAACTTAGAAAAATCATCCACAAACACCACATAAAACTTGAAACCTTGGACAGAGGAAATTGGACAAGGTCCCCAAAGATCACAATGTATCTTATTCAAAGGTTCAACAGTTCTAGAATCAGAAGCAGAAAAAGACAAATGCTGATTTTTTCCCATTTGACAAGGCTCGCATAGTGCATCCTTAGCAACTTTATTGATTGAGATAGCCTTGTGTTTGTGCAGGTGCTGGAGAACTTGATTGCTAGCATGTCCAAGTCGATAGTGCCAGATATTGTCGTTTGTGGCCTGTTGTCTACTTGAATAGTATGCTTTGTAATCTTGATTCTCCAGCACGTACAACCCTCTACGTCTTGGCCCTTGAGTCAGCACTTTCTGAGTTTTCAAGTCCAGAATGTAAACCTTATTAGCATCAAAGAACACACCATAGGGGAAGTCTTCACACAATTTAGAGACTGACAACAAAGGCTTTTGTACAGAGGGACAAATCAGAATATCATTTAGTGGCACGTTACCTGATGAGACTGAGAGATTTGCAGATCCAATATGGGTTATTGGTAGATTATTACCATCTGCAACAATAACACTTTCAAGACCATGATAAGGGGTAACACGGTTCAAACCTTCTGTGGAGGGAGCAATGTGAGCAGAAGCTCCAGAGTCAGGGAACCATTCCTGTCCTGATGCATCTGATTCTTGAAGAGTGGCAAGAGCTTGAGGGTAATCGTTGGTTTGAAAGTTGTTGTTGAACCTGTTCCAGCAACGAAGAGCCACATGTCCTACTTTGCCACAGATTTGACAGACAGGCCTGGTTCCAGTTTGTGCATTGGTGCTTGAGGGGATAGACTGCTGCAGAAACCCTCTTCCTCTAGAGGAGAAACCTCCACGTCCTCTGTTAGCCTGAGAGCCTCTTCCTCTGAAATTTGTATTCTGAGGTTGATGTGGTCTGAGTGTTGTGTTGTACCCAGGTTGAGTTTGGAAGGCAAGATGGGGATTTGCTAGATTTTCTTCGTAGGACTGCAGTCTGGTGTCAAAGCTACCAATTTCAAGTAGCACTTCAGTGAAGATTGGAGCTGGAAGCCTGGTCATCTGGCTTTGTATAACAGTACATATAGGGTCATACTCCCGGCCAAGTCCATTCATAAACCCACAGATCTTCATAGATTCTTCAATAGGTTTCCCTATAGAGCTTAGCTGGTCGCATACAGTTGTATACTCATGAGCATAAGCACCAAGTGTTTTACCTTGTTTTGTCAAGAGTTGTAGTTTCCTTTTAAGCTCAAACTCTCGAGTTATGGTGTTTCTGTTGAATTTGTTGGCTAGAGACATCCATATAGCCTGAGAGGTAGATAGATTAAACACGCTACCGAGAACTTCTTCAGACAAGGTGCCAAATATCCATGATTTTATGAGTTCATCAGTGCAGAACCAACTTTCGTTGGCTGGATTTTCTACCCACTGCACATGATCTCCAACGCGTTGCTCAACGGTAGCTGGGGGAGCAGGAAGACGACCATTGATAAAACCAAGAAGTTTTTGACTGTTTAGAAGAGACTCCATCTGTGTTTTCCACAGCAAGTAGTTGGTGTCATTTAACTTGAGGGTGACAGAACTGGCAACATGAATGTTGCCGGGAAAGGGATAAAGAGGATGTAAGTCTTCCATGGGAGCCCCTGTTAAGGTTCAAGCTCTGATACCATGTAAAGGAGGATGATAAGGAAAGAGTAGAAAGTTCACGTTCTCATTCATTCAAAGAAAACATTTTTTTGATACATCTTTTGTTCAACACACGCACTTCTTAAATACTTAAAACATACTAATTTGAATTCAAATAAAGCTCGTTAATGTCGCTTTCATCTTGGCTCTGAAGACATCCGTATCTGTTGCCTGAGAACACGTTTTGTCTGCTGGCATTGTCTCTTCTGACGGTCTGGAGCCTGCAGAGTTCAGTGATGTTGTAGAGTTCAGACTGATTGCAGGGGAAGGACGACATGGGCGCCTTGTCTCCTTGACTTGACTGAGTTTTGAGCTTGAATCCGGGCTGCGTCTGCGTTTTCTGATTGGGCTCTGTGTGAGCTTCGGAATTGACTGTGGGCCTCATCTTGCCGTGCTTTGCTCTGTCGAACTGAGAAGCCTCCAAGTGCTCTGTTTTATTATCTGCAAAACAGAGCATGTTATGTGGAATAACATTCTCACTAACAGAAACTCCATATGGTGTTAATCAATACTGATACTTCCACTACGAACAGAGCGGATACAAGACATGTGGACCACAAGGTTCATTCCGTCGAAGATACAGCACGTTTGAATGGTTCGGTTTCAGTTAGAAGTAGACCAACTCGTGAATAGTGAGAAGCTAAAACATCTTCTTTTGATGGTTGTTTTATTGGGAGATTTTCTATGACCGTTTTACATGTGTGTTCGTATGATCTTTTTGACTCGTTTAAGCTTGCATGAAATGAGTTAGTCTGTTGAGAATCAGCAGATCTGTGCTGGATTTGTGTTGTCACCACGAGGCATTGGTCTTGTTTTTTGTCATTTTGAGTGTTGTGAAATAAATAATGGTCGGGTTTGAAACATATTATAAAGATTTTATAGGCTGTGTCGTCTATCAATTGGGGGCATGAAGCATCCTTATTTGTTGTGTGGTTTAGTCGATATGCATGAGCATATTAGTTTGGTTAAGTAGTAAAACCGGCTTTGAAAATTTTGTAATGATATTGTTTGTGTGTGTTTCTAATGGATGATTCCACGGGCAAAAGCTTTTATAATTCTTTTAAACCAATCGGTCTTAAGTCTTAACTAAATTGCAAACTCATATTAATAGCATCCTTAACAATGACAATTGTGATGTGTCTATTTCGCATTACTTGTAATGAGTGTTCGGTTTATAATTATTAATCAATGGAAAAGGAGTATTATACGATCTAAAACTATATAAGATATAGTATTACAAAAGCCTTTTTGTTTTCTCTATTATTATTTCGGACCCCAACGTGTTTTCTTCACTTGCGTCGTTTTTTCCAACTTTGGAAAACTTCGTTGCTAAGTTGTCGTCGTAACGTGTCTTCTCTTATAACTCTTTGGTTTAAACCCAAAACAACATAAGCATTATTCTCTCTCTCATCTGCAACTCAACTCATTGAAAGCAAATGGGGAAGAACTGGACGCTTTGCTTGGTCGGAGTTTCAAAACTAACAAGTACAAGTCTCTTCTCAATTTAGCTCTCACAAGGCTCTCTATAAAAAGAACCAACGTCAAGTTCGATGCTCTCAAGCCATCTATGACGTCACCGAGCTTCTAACTGTGGGCATCGGATTTATCTTCAAAATCCGAATCTGATAATCGGACCATAATGGAACAAGTCAAATTGATTATTTTAATTATATAACGGTCAAAAAATTAATTAATTTGTAACGGATAACAATCAATAATATAACGGTCAAAAATTAATTATTTTGTAACCGGCAAATCCATAATTAATTATATATCTAGAATTAATAGCGGATTATAATAAAATGGGTACAACTGTAATAGAGAAAACATTAAGAAATAATATAAAAACTATTCAAACCCAAAATCACAATATTGTTTTAGGTATATCCGAACCCAAAATACTATTTTAGGTATATCCAAACCCAAAATACTAAACAAAAAAACTCATTCGAATATTTTCAAATGTGCATATTTGTTAGGATTCGGATATTTTGGGTTGGATTTGGATTCGATTAATATGTTCAGCCCTAAACTTTTTTATGTTTGTGTTTTTCTCCTGCTTGATACACTAGCTTTTCCCATCTTGACGCTATTTGATGTTTGTCCATGTGAACAGAGACAACAATTTTTTTTTGTCACTGGGTCACAACGGGCCGACCCAATATCCCAATATCTTTATACGAAGATTTAGCACCTTCCTACAAGGGGCGGTGGAATTGAACTCCACACCTCTGGGATAGACGTAGAGGTACAACCACTAGACCATTTGCTCCTCCCCAACAGAGACAACAATTGTGTTAAAGATTTGTGATTTTGAATTTCAAATAAATATATAAATATGTTTAATTTAATAGAATAATTATTATTAATTTTGTTAGAAAATTAATATATTTTATTAAACTAACCAAAAAATAATATTAAATTCGTAAAAAATAATTATTTTTATTTACTTAATTTACATATACAAAAAATAATATTAAAAAATAATATTAAAAGTAATATAAAATAAGAATTAAAATTATATATATCTAATTTATATTTTCTAACAAAAATATTATATAATTTGTGAATATTTTTTTTCCAAACAGTATATGGGTATAATTATAGTATTAATAATATAACACATGTTTAATTCATGATAACAAGCATTAATTGTTCTCATTACCAAGAAAATGTTTACGATGTGGAAGGTTCTGTGAATATGAATTGTACAAGTCTAAGTCTAAGGCTTTTGATATTTTAGCTGTTTAATTTGGTTGACGCCTAACAAAAGAGGAACCTTTAAACACATCGTTCTTAAATAAATTGCAATACTAAGAGCAGCCGTGACCAATTCCTTTTGTTTATTTCACAAGATTCGTTTTTTTGGGTCCATGTCACAACTTTAGTCCTGAGTGATTAAACTTTTTTCTTTTAATAATAGTTTTGGAAATCTAATACACATGTTTTTTTTATCAAGTGTGTAAGTGCAATATTACAAATGTTTTCTTTATAAGAATGATATTGTGTTCAAAATTTGATTCATTTGTTAATATTGATAATGCTTTTTTAGTCTATAAGTCAGGGATCAAATTCATACATCTTCGTAGGTTTGAAACCTAGACGACTGATGATACTATCATCACAAAAAAGTAAATCATACCTTTTCAAAACAAATTAAACATAGGACAACCAACTTTTTCCACTGATAACCAGGCCACTACAGATTTGATAATTATAATATACCTTTCGCTTTTTTTTTATTTATTCACAAATTGAAATGTTGAAAACATGAAGATATAACACGACTAAAATAATAGGGAATTTTAGAATGAAAAATTGTCTATTATAAAGAATGATTTTGAAACAAAATGTGATGTACAACTAACAAGATTTCATAAAAAACATTCTGTAAGTAGATGTACAAGAAGATAAATATTCACAAGACTTTCTATGAACTTTCTTTAACTAGCTATAAATATTGAAAAAAAAACTTACAACAAAAGATTTTCTAATAAATGTTCTCTATATATACATATATTTCTTTTAAAGATGTCTAGTATAACAACTTTTTTTCTCTTTTTGTACGAATCAATCACCAAAATTCTCACTTTTCCTGCAAAATTTATATATGTTTTGGCATTAGATCATAGGTATTATTATATCCCAACACATCCTTTTGCGCGTTGTAATCGCGATATTCAATTGTGGCGTTTATAAAAAAAAACAATTCCTTCACGTGGCTCGTTTTTTCCAAGCTCCGGAGAACTTTCGTTCTAAGAGGTCGTAAAGCGTCTTCTCTTCTTTTCTCTTATTATATAACTTCTCTTCAACTAAATACGAAAGAAAGTTAAACCTTTTTCTCTCTATCTCACTTCTGTCTCCTCTACAACTCACTGAGATCAAATGGAGAAGCTGAAAACATTGGTGATTGGTGATAGTTTCAAAAAAAAGTTCAAGTCACTTCTCTACGGAGCTCTCGTAGAGCTCCGTAATTACAAGGAAGCATGTGAAGAAAAAATCTCCGAAGCCACCTCTGACGTCACCAAGCTTCTCAAGCTCCGCAAACACAAGCAGGCTTACAAAAAAGTCGGCATAGTCATAGAAAGACAAAACGTTCAAGAAGTTTACAACCTCACCATTGACTACCTCACTGTCTTGATCAACTGTATTTACCTCTTCGAAGACAACAGAGATTGCCCTCAAGAGCTTCTTGAAGTTGTTTCCAGCTTTCTCTTTGCAGCTCCGAGATTCCGATTTGCCCCATGCTGCACTAATAATCAACAGCTTCGAAACTTTTTGCTTGAGCGTTTTGGCCCAAACCTCGCGGCACAGTACATTGAGCGCAACAAATGTTGGATCAATGCTGAAGTAAGCAACTTATCAATCAAACCATACTATATTCAATACATTACATTATATCTCAATATATTTTATATCCAAATAACACTTACCGAGTTTATTGCATTTGGTATAGATAATTCAGAAGTTGTCGAAAGAATCCCCACCGAAAAAAATTAGGATGAAGGTTTTGAAGGAGATTTCTGAAAAGGAACACATTGTTCTGAACCTAGAAGAGGCTTCTACTTCCACTAAGGTTTGATTTAGAAATAAGCAATCAACCACAAAAGAAAAGAAAAGGAGAAAAATTCATGTGTTTAACAAAATTATCATTTACGCAGGGAACATCAGATTTAATAGGAGAAAGTTATGGTTTATCTGTTCCGGATAAGAAAA
>JAENJI010000963.1:0-65720 GCA_018901935.1 Pugionium cornutum | reverse complement strand
AATGTTTTGCGATAGACATATAAAAAGCGAGTGAATAAAAAAGGGTGCAACACGAGGACTTCCCAGGAGGTCACCCATCCCAGTACTACTCTTGCCCAAGCACGCTTAACTGCGGAGTTCTGATGGGATCCGGTGCATTAGTGCTGGTATGATCGCACCCGTTAGTACATGTCATGCAATCGTAAATATCTTCTTCATCCATTTTTTCAATGCTTCTTTATGAGCTCGACGTGATAAAGAAGAATCCACGTGATGTGTGGGCCTTTTCTAGATAGTTGAAACATTTTGGATCGTCGATGCGATGAGTTTGAGATGGCCGATAAAACGGTTTTGAATTCGTGATTGCTTCAGCCCGAGAAAAACGTCTGAAACAGTATCTTAACATCAAAATTTGGGGTTGAAAACATTTCCAATCGGTCTTCGACCTATTGGCGCGTCAAAGATCTTTGAGAGTGCTTTCCGAAATGGTATTGTCGGCTGTGTAGTTCATCGCGATGTGAGAGTTATGCCATTTCGAAAATACAATGTTTTGTGATAGACAAATAAAAATCGAGTTAATAAAAAGAGGGATGCAACCCAAGGAATTCCTAGGAGGTCACCCATCCAAGTACGACTCTAGTCCAAGCACGCTTATCTACGGAGTTCTGATGGGATCCGGAGCATTAGTGCTGGTATGATCGCACTCGATAGTATATGTCATGCAATAGAAAATATCCTCTTCATCCAATTTTTCAGTGTTTCTTTTTGAGCTCCATGTAAAAGAAGAATCCACACGATGTGTGGGCCTCATCTAGATGGTTGAAACATTTTGGATCGTCAATGCGATGAGTTTTAGATGGCCGATAAAAAACGGTTTCGAGGTCGTGATTGCTTCTACCCGAGAAAAACGTCCGAGAGAGTATCTAAACATCAAAAGTTAGGGTCAAAAACATTTCCAATCGGTCGTCAATGTTTAGAGCGTCAAAGATCTTTTAGGGAGCTTTCCGAAATGGTATTGTCGGTTATGTAGTTCATTGCAGTGTGAAACCTATGGCATTACGAAAATACAATGTTTTGCGATAGACAAAAAAAAAGCGAGTGGATAAAAAAGGGCTGCAACACGAAGAATTCAACGAAGTCAGCAATCCCAGTACTAATCTCGCCCAAGCACGCTTGACTGTGAAGTTTTGATGTAATCTGGTGCATTAGTGCTGGTATGATTGCACCCGGTATTACATGTCATGCAATTGTAAATATCCTCTTCATACAATTTTTCAATGTTTCTTTTTGAGCTCCAAGTGATAAAGAAGCATCCACAAGATGTGTGGGCCACGTATCGGTGGTTGAAACGTTTTGAATCGTCCATGCGATGAGTTTGAGATGGCCTATAAAACGAATTTGAGGCCATGAATGCTTCTGCCCAAGAAAAACGTTCAAAAGAGTATCTAAACATCTAAATTTGGGGAAAAATATTTCCAATCAGTCGTCGCTAATTGGCGGGTCAAAGAACCTTCAGGGAGCTTTCCAAAATGGTATTGTCGGCTGTGTAGTACATCGTGGTGTGAAACCTATGGCATTTTGAAAATACATTGTTTTGCAATAGACAAATAAAAAGCGAGTGAATAAAAAAAGGGTGCAACACTAGGAATTCACAGGAGGTCATCCATCCCAGTACTACTCTTGCCCAAGCACTCTTGACTGCAAATTTCTGATGGGATCCGGTGCATAAGTCCGGGTATGATCGTACCCCGTAGTACTTGTCATGCAATCATAAATATCCTCTTCATCAACTTTTTCAATTTTCTTTTTGTGCTCCACGTGATAAAAAAAGAATCTACACGATGTGTGGACCTCGTCTAGATGGTTGAAACGTTTTGGATCGTAAATGTGATGAGTTTGAGATGGCCGATAAAATGGTTTCGAGGTCGTGATTGTTTCAGCCCAAGAAAAACGTCCGAAAGAGTATCTATTATCAAAATTATGGGTCAAAAACATTTCCAATCAGTCTTCGACCTATTAGCACGTCAAAGATCTTTGAGAGTGCTTTCCGAAATGGTATTGTCGGCTGTGTAGTTCAACGCGATGTGAGACTTATGCCATTTCGAAAATACAATGTTTTGCGATAGACAAATAAAAATCGAGTTAATAAAAAAGGTGTACAACACAAGGAATTCCCAGGAGGTCGCCCATCCAAGTACGACTCTAGTCCAAGCACACTTATCTACGGAGTTCTTATGGGATCCGGTGCATTAGTGCTGGTATGCTCGCATCCGATAGTATATGTCATGCAATAGAAAATACCCTCTTCATCGAATTTTTCTGTGTTTCTTTTTGAGCTCCATGTGATAAAGAAGAATCCACACGATGTGTGGGCCTCGTCTAGATTGTTGAAACGTTTTGGATCTTCGATGCGATGAGTTTGAAATTGCCGATAAAACGGTTTCGAGGTCGTGATTGCTCCAACCATAGAAGAACATCCGAAAGAGTATCCAAACATCAAAATTTGGGGTCGAAAACATTTCCAACCGGAATTCGACCTATTGGCGCGTAAAATACTTTGAGAGAGCTTTCCGAAATGGTATTATCGTCTGTGTGGTTCATTACGGTGTGAAACTTATGGTATCTCGAATATACAATGTTTTGCGATAGACAAATAAAAAGCGAGTGAATAAAAAAAGGGTACAACACGAGAACTTCCTAGGAAGTCACCCACCCAAGTACTACTCTCTCCCAAGCATGCCTAACTGCGGAGTTCTGATGGGATCCGGTGCACTAGTGCTAGTATGATCACACCCAGTAGTACATGTCATGCAATAGTAAATATCCTCTTCATCCACTTTTTCAATGTTTCTTTTTCAGCTCCAAGTGATAAAGAAGAATCAACACGATGTGTGGGGCTCGTCTAGATGGTTGAAACGTTTTGAATCATCGATGCGATGAGATTGAGATGGCCGATAAAATGGTTTTGTGGTCGGAATTGCTTCTACCCGTGAAAAACGTCTGAAAGAGAATCTAATCATCAAAATTTGGGGTTGAAAACATTTCCAATCGGTCTTTGAACAATTGGTGTGTCAAAGATGTTTGAGAGAGCTTTCGGAAATGATATTGTCGGTTGCGTAGTTTATCGCGGTGTGAAACCTATGTAATTTCAAAAATTCAATATTTTGCGATAGACAAATAAAAAACGAGTGAATAAAAAGAGCGGTGCATCATGAGGATTTCCCAGGAGTCACCCATCCCAGCACTACTCTCGCCCAAGCACGCTTAATTGCAAAGTTCTGATGGGATCCGGTGCATTAGTGCTGGTATGATCGCACCCGGTAGTACATGTCATACATAATCATAAATATCCTCTTCATCCACTTTTTCAATCTGTATTTTTGAACTCCATGTGATAAAGAAGAATCCACACGATGTGTGGGCCTCGTCTAGATGGTTAAAATGTTTTGTATCATCGATGCGATGAGTTTGAGATGACCGATAAAATGGTTTCGAGGTTGTAATTGCTTTTGATCGAGAAAAATTTCCGAAAGAGTATCTAAACATGAAAATTTGGGATAAAAAACATTTCCAATCGGTCGTCGACCTATTGGCGTGTCAAAGATGTTTGAGAGAACTTTCCAAAATGGTATTGTCGGCTGTGTAGTTCATAGCGGTGTGAAACTTATGGCATTTCAAAAATTCAATGTTTTGCTATAGACAAATAAAAAGCGAGTGAATAAAAAAAGGGGTGCAACACGATGAATTCCCAGGAGGTCACCCATCCATGTACTACTCTCGCCCAAGCATGCTTAACTGCAAAGTTCTGATGGGATCTGGTGCATTAGTTCTGGTATGATCGTACCCGGTAGTATATGTCATGCAATAGTATATATCCTCTTCATCCACTTTTCAATGTTTCTTTTTGAGCTCCATGTGATAAAAAAGAATCCACACGATGTGTTGGCCTCATCTAGATGGTTGAAACATTTTGGATCTTTGATACGATGAGTTTGAGATGGCCGATAAAACGGTTTCGTGATCGTGATTGCTTATACCTGAAAAAATGTCCAAAAGGGTATCTAAACATCAAAATTTGGGGTCGAAAAACATTTCCAACCAGCTTTTGACCTATTGGCACATCAAAGACTCTGAGAAAATTTCGAAAATGGTACTGTCGATTGTGTAGTTCATCTCGGTGTGAAACTTATGGCATTTCAAAAATTCAATGTTTTGCGATAGACAAATAAAAGCGAGTGTATAAAAAAAGGGCTGCAACACAAGAACTTCCCAGGAGGTCACCTATCCGAGTACTACTCTCGCCCAAGCAGGCTGAACTATGGTGTTCTTATGGGATCTGGTGCATTAGTGCTGGTATGATCGCACCCGGTACGACATATCATGCAATAGTAAATATCCTCTTCATCCATTTTTGTAATGTTTCTTTTTGAGCTCCGAGTGAAAACATTTCCAATCCTTCTTTGACATATGTTGCATCAAAGATCTTTGAGAGAGATTTCCAAAATCGTACTGTCCGCTCTGTAGTTCATCGCGGTGTGGAGGCTATGGAATTTCGAAAATACAATGTTTTGCGATAGACAAATAAAAAGCGAGTGAATAAAATATGGGGTGCAACACGAGGACTTCCCAAGAGGTCACCCATCCAAGTACTACTCTCGCCCAAGCACGCTTAATTGTAGAGTTCTGATGGGATATGGTGCATTAGTGCTGCTATGATCGTACCCGGTAGTATATGTCATGCAATAGTAAATATCCTTTTCATCCACTTTTCAATGTTTCTTTTTCAGCTCCATGTGATAAAGAAGAATCCACACGATGTGTTTGCCTCGTCTAGATGGTTGAAACGTTTTGGATCTTCGATGTGATGAGTTTCCGAAGGCCGATAAAACGGTTTCGAGGTTGTGATTGCTTCTGCCCGAGAAAAACGTCTGAAACAGTATCCAAACATCAAAATTTGGTGTTGAAAACATTTGTAACCGGTCTACATCTTATTGCCACATCAAAGACTTTGAGAGAGCTTTCCGAAATGGTATTATCGACTGTGTAATTCATCCCGGTGTGAAACTTATGGTATTTCGAAAATACATTGTTTTTCGATAGACAAATAAAGAGTGAGTGAATAAAAAAAGGGGTGCAGCAGGAGTACTTCCTAGGAGGTCATTCATCCCAGTACTACTCTTTCCCAAGCATGCTTAACTGCAGAGTTTTTATGGGATCCGGTGCATTAGTTCTGGTGTGATCGCACCCGCTAGTACATGTCATGCATTCGTAAATATCCTCTTCATGCACTTTTGCAATGTTTCTTCTTGAGATCCACGTGATAAAGAAGAATCCACACAATGTATGGGCCTCTTCTAGATGGTTGAAACGTTTTGGATCGTCAATGCAATGGGTTTGAGATAGCCGATAAAACGGTTTTGAGGTCGTGATTGCTTCTGCCCAAGAAAAATTTTCGAAAGAGTATCTAAACATCAAAATTTGGGGTCGAAAACATTTCAACTCGGTCTTTGACCAATTGGTGCGTCAAAGATCTTTGAGAGAGCTTTCCGAAATGGTATTGTAGGCTGTGTAGTTCATCGCGGTGTGAAACCTATGGCATTCTGAAAATACAATGTTTTGCGATAGACAAATAAAAAGCGAGTTAATAAAAAAAGGGGTGCAACACAAGGAATTCCCAGGAGGTCACCCATCCAAGTACGACTCTAGTCTAAGCACGCTTAACTACAGAGTTCTGATGGGATCTGGTGCATTAGTGCTGGTATGATCGCACCCGATAGTATATGTCATGCAATAGAAAATATCCTCTTCATCCAATTTTTCAATGTTTCTTTTTGAGCTCCATGCGATAAAGAAGAATCCACACGATGTGTCGGCCTCGTCTAGATGGTTGAAACTATTTGGATCTTCGACGCGATGAGTTTGAGATTGCCCATAAAACGGTTTCAAGGTTGTGATTGCTCCAACCCTAGAAAAACGTCCTAAAGAGTATCCAAACATCAAAATTTGGGGTCGAAAACATTTCCAACCGGAATTCGACCAATTAGCGGGTCAAATACATTGAGAGAGATTTCCGAAATGGCATTGTTGGCTGTGTAGTTCATTGCCGTGTGAAACTTATGGCTCTTCGAATATACAATGTTTTGCGATAGACAAATAAAAAGCTACTGAATAAAAAAAGGGTGCAACATGAGAACTTGAGTAAATGCTACTGAATAAAAAATGATTATTCTAAACTGATCATTGGTGCTCCTTGAGTAAATTCTAATATATGAAGCATAATGCATGGCATCACGCAGTTTAAGATACATTGGATTACTTTGAAGATTTTTGTAGCTCTTTATGTCTAAAATTTTGTCACAATATGGGAAATTGAAATAGCCTAACGTGGATGTTGGATTCGTGTAATTCTGAACTCTAAATCAAAATTACGCACAATTTAGAGCAGACATGTCAAGTTGATCGGCCAGTTAAAATGATCATTCTAAACTGATCATTGGTGCTCCTTAAGTAAAGGCATATAAACGAAGCATAATGCATGGCATCACACAGTTTGGAATATATTGGATTTCTTGGAGGTTTTTTTGTAACTCTTTCAGTATGAAATGTTGTCACAATATTTAAAATTAAGCTTGCTTAACGTAGGCGTTGGACTCATGTCATTTTGAGTTCAAAATCAAAATTTTAAAACGATTTAGTGCGGACATGTCAAGTTAATCAGCTAGTTAAAATGATCCATCTAAGCTTATCATTGGTGCTCCTTGATTAAAGGCTTATAAAAGAAGCGTAATGCATGGCATCACGCAGTTTGAAATTTTATGGATTACTTAGAGGCTTTGTCATAAGCTATTTTGGTCTTAAATTTGTCACAATATAATAAATATAGCTATCTTAACGTGTGCGTTGGATTCGTGTCATTTTGAAATATAAAAAAAAAAGTTACGAATGATTTTGTACGCACATGTCAAGTTGATTGGCCACTTAAAATGATCATTCTGAACTAATCAATGGTGCTCCTTGAGTAAAGGCTTATAAATGAAGCATAATGCATGGCATCACGCAGTTTAGGATAGATTGGATTACTTTGAGATTTTCTCTAGCTCTTTCAGTCTCAAATGTTTTCACAATATGGAATGGAAAATTTAGCTAGTTTAACAGGAGCGTTGGATTCATGTCATTTTGAGCTCTAAATCAAAAGTTAAAGACAATTTAGTGCGGAAATGTCAAGTTGATTGGCCAATTAAATTGATCATTTAAACTGATCAGTGGTGCTCATTCTGCAAAGGTTTACAAATGAAGAATAATGCATGGCATCACGTAGTTTGGGATAGAATGGATTACTTGGAGGCTTTTTCATAGCTATTTCGTTCTTAAATTTTGTCACAATACAGAAAATAGAGCTAGCTTAACGTGGGTGTTGGATTTGTGTCATTTTAAACTATAAATCAAAAGTTATGGATGATTTAGTGCGGACATATCAAGTTGGTTGGCCATTTGAAATGATCACTTCAAAATGATCATTTTAACTGGCCAAATGCATATAAATGAAGTAACCTGCATGGCATCAGGCAGTTTAGGATAGATTGGATTACTTTGAGGCTTTGTCTAGCTCTTTTAGTCTCAAAGTTTGTCACAATATGGAATGGAAAATTTAGATAGTTTAACTTGGGCATTGGATTCATGTCATTTTGAGCACCACATCAAAAGTTAAAGACCATTTAGTGCGGACATGTCAAGTTGATTAGCTAGTTAAAATTTTTATTCTAAATTGATAATTGGTGCTGATTGAGCAAAGGTTAACAAATGAAGCATAATGAGTGGCATCACGTATTTTGGGATAGATTGGATAGTTGGAAGCTTTGTCGTTGCTATTTTGGTCTTATGTTTTACCACAATATTGAAAATTGAGCTAACTTATCGTGTGCGTTGAATTCGTGTCATTCTGAACTCTAAATCAAAAGTTACAGACGATTTAGTGCAGAATATCAAGTTGATCGGCCAGTTAAAATAATCATTCTGATCTGATAATTGGTGCTCCTTGAGTAATGGCATATAAATGAAGCATAATGCATGGAATCATGCAGTTTAGAATAGATTGGATTACTTTGAGGCTTTTCTAGCTCTCTTTGTCTCAAATGTTGTAAATGAAGCATATTGGATGGCATCACGCAGTTTGGGATACATTGGATTATTTGGAGGCTTTTTCGTAGCTCTTTTAGTCTCAAATATTGTTACAATATAGAAAATTGAGCTAGCTTATATGGGTTTTCGATTTGTGCCATTATGAACTCTAAATCAAAATTTATGGACGATTTAGTGTGGACATGTCAAGTTGATCGGCCAGTTAAAATGATCATTCTAAACTGATTATTGGTGCTCCGTGAGTAAAGGCTGATAAATGAAGCATAATGAATGGCATCACGCAGTTTTGCATAGATTGGATTACTTTGAGGCTTTGTATGGCTTTTTCCATCTCAACTATTGTCACGCTACGTAAAATTGAGCTAGATTAACGTGGGCGCTGGATTCATGTTATTTTGAGCTCTAAATCAAAAGTAAAGACGATTTAGTGCGTACATGTCAAGTTATCATCTAATTGAAATGATTATTCTTAAGTGATCATTGGGGCTCATATAGCAAAGGTTTACAAATGAAGCATTATGCATGGCATCATGGAGTTTGGGATAGATTGCATTTAGATATTTCGGTTTTAAAATTTGTCATAATATAAAACATTGAGGTAGCTTAACGTGGCATTGTATTCGTATCATTCTGAACTCTGAATCAAAAGTTAAAAACGATTTAGTGTGGATATTTCAAGTTGATCGGCTAGTTAAGATGATCATTCTAAGCTGATCATTGGTGCTCATTAAGCAATGGTTTACAAATGAAGCATAATGCATGACATCAGATAGTTTGGGATAGATTGGATCACTTGGAGGGTTTTTCGTAGCTATTTCAGTATTAAATTATATCACAATATAGAAAATTAAGCCAGTTTAACGTGGGCGTTGGATTCTTGTCATTCCGAACTTGAAATCAAAAGTTACGAACGATTTAGTGCGGATATGTCAAGTTGATCGGCCAGTTAAAATGATAATTCTAAACAGATCATTGGTGCTCCTTGAGTAAAAGCTTTTAAATGAAGCATAATGCATGGCATCATGCAGTTCGGGATACATTGGATTACTTGGAGGCTTTGTCATTGCTCTTTCAGTCTCAATAGTTGTCACAACATTGAAAATTGAGCTAAATCAATGTGCGCGTTGGAGTAATGTCATTTGGAGCTCTAAAATCAATGTTAGAGATGATTTAGTGCGGGCATGTCAAGTTGATCAGCCATTTAAAATGATTGTTCTAAACTGATCATTGGTGCTCATTGAGCAAAGGTTTACCAATGAAGCATAACGCATGGCATCACGCAGTTTGAGATAGATTGGATTACTTGGAGGCTTTGTCATATCTATATCGGTTTTGAAATTTTGTCACAATATAGAATATTCAGCCAGCTTAACATGGGCGTAGGATTCGTGTAATTCGAAATGTAAATCAAAACTTTCGGATGATTCAATGCGGACATTTCAAGCTGAACGGCCAGTTAAAGTGATCATTCTAAACGGATCATTGGTGCTCATTGAGCAATGGTTTATAAATTGAGCATAATGCATGGCATCACGCCGTTTGGGATAGATTGAATTACTTGGAGGCTTTGTCGTAGCAAATCAGTCTCAAATGTTGTCACAATGTTGTAAATTGAGCTAGATTAACGTCGGCATTGGATTCATGTCATTTAAGCTTTAAATCAATGAAAAAGATGATTTAGTGTGGACATGTCAAGGTTATCAGCTAGTTAAAATACTCATTCTAAGCTGATCATTGGTGCTGATTGAGAAATGGTTTACAAATGAAATGTAATTCATGGCTTCAAGCTGTTTGGATATATTGGATTATTTGGAGGCTTTGTCCTAGCTATTTCGGTCATAAATTTTGTAACAATTTAGAATATTCAGCTAGCTTAACGTGGGTGTAGGATTTGTGTAATTCTGAACTCTAAATCAAAAGTTTCGGAGGATATAGTGCGGACATGTCAAGTTGATCGGCCAGTTAAAGTGATCATTCTAAACGGATCATTGGTGCTCATTGAGCAATGGTTTATAAATGAAGCATAATGCATGGCATCACGCAGTTTGGGATAGATTGGATTACTTGAAGGCTTTGTCGTACCTCTTTCAGTCACAAATGTTGTCACAATGTTGCAAATTGAGCTAGATAAATGTGGGTGTTGGATTCATGTCATTTAAGCTTTAAATCAAATGTAAAAGATGATTTAGTGTGGACATGTAAATGGTATCAGCTAGTTAAAATCATCATTATAAGCTGATCATTGGTGCTGACTGTGAAATGGTTTACTAATAAAGCATAATGCATGGCTTCACGCTGTTTGGATTGATTGGATTACTTAAAGGCTTTGTTGTAGCTATTTCGATCTTAAATTTTGTCACAATATAGAATATTCAGCTAGCTTAATGTGTGAGTAGGATTCCTGTAATTCTGAACTCTAAATCAATAGTTTCGGATGATTAACTGTGGACATGTCAAGTTGATCGGCTAGTTAAAGTGATCATTCTAAATTGATCATTGGTGCATGGCATCACGCAGTTTGGGATAGTTTGGATTACTTATAGGCTTTGTCGTAGCTCTTTCAATCTCAAATGTTGTCACAAAATTGAAAATTGAGCTAGATTAACATTGGCGTTGGATTGATGTCATTTTGAGCTCTAAATTAAATGTTCAAGACGATTTAGTGCCGAAATGTCAAGGTTATCAGCTAGTTAAAATCACCGTGCTCATTGAGAAATTGTTTACAAATGAAGCATAATACATGGCTTCACGATGTTTGGATAGATTAGATTACTTGGTGGCTTTGTTACAGTTATTTCTGTCTTAAATTTTGTCACAATATAGAATATTCAGCTAGCTTAACGTGGGCGTAGTATTCGTGTAATTCTAAACTAAAAATCAAAAGTTTTGGATGATTTAGTGCGAACACGTCAAGTTGATCGGCCAATTAAAGTGATCATTATAAAATTATCATTAGTGCTCCTTGAGTAAAAGCTTATAAATTAAACATAATGCATTTTAGGATAAATTTGATTATTTGAAGGCTTTGTGGTATACTACAAGAAAACATCAAATTTCGGAATACGAAATTTGTCGGCATTCCGTTGGAAAAAGCAATTTCCGTCGACTTTCCGACCAGCATCATCCATCGAGACTATTTTGTCAGAAAATAATTTCCATCTGGAAATGGTTGGGAATTACCGACGGGGTTACGATTTCAAAGCCATCGGTAAATACCGACGGATATTCGATGGGTCACTTCCGTCGGCAATTACCTATAGGTTTTCGATAAGTGTAACTGAAACACCCTTCCCGGATTATCAGTCCGAAGAGGTTGTTCCCTTTCGGATTCACCAAGGAATTCCAAGTCTAAGGTCCATATTTTAGTGTCTTTTATCTAGTTTAAGTCCAATTTCGAGTTATTCTGAGATTCATGAGTTTTTAGAGTCATTTATAGAGTCATAATATAAAAGATCCAGAATTTTATTGAAGTATATGAGTAGGATTCGTTACAACATGATAGTTTGCCGGAAGGCTTACATATTCAACAATCCTAACTACCCGGATCAATACACCACCCAGATACTCGGGCCACCAGCCTTGCGCTCAAGTCAAATCCTTACCACGATCACAATCTTTTCCTGAAAAAGGCTAAAGCCGCTTAATTATCCTGGACTTAACCAATATTACTCGATAAGGCTTAAGAAAAATGCATGAATGAATGCAACTCATGCAAAACCCATCAATTCTTTAAGTTTAACTTAGAATCCGACCAAGACAGACTCGGTTCGGACTTGGGCGGATCTGTTCGACCAACCGCCCATGGTAGGAATCACCCGAACCCTTTGGCCAGCCGGTACTTGCCCTGAAAGACTCGATCCGGTCTATGGGCAGTCCAAGCCGATTATCTGTCCGGAAAGGTTTCACCCAATCCCGATCACTCGGCCAAGTTTACCCACCAATCCCGCCTTGGATTTCCTTACTAGCCGAACCACCAGCGAAGAGGTATCCAAGCATAATAGGGAAGTGGATTACTCACCTTACCATGCCTAGCCCTTAATCCCGTACCGTCCGTGTTGGTTTCCCGATCCAAGGTTCACAATCTCTACCTCACTTGATCTAACCCTTATCGAATATTGCCATAGAAAAATTCTAGGATTTCTCTTCTCCCAGCGTGCCCTTGTACCGACCCAAAGCCTTATATTTATAGGGCCCGTGGTCGGTTTTTCACAAACAGTCACGGCTTTTGCTCGACCAATCAACGTTTCTAGTCGAACCGTTGTGCCTGGTCGTGGCACTGGTTCGGCACCAACTGCCCGAGCCAATGCTAGCTGGCCAGTTGGCCCAACTACCAACCAGCTTGTCCAACTGCCGGCCAGCTCACCCAACTGCCGGTCAGCTCTCCCAGCTGTTGGTCAGTCGCCCAGCTGCCGGCCAGCTCGCCCAGCTTCCGGCCAGCTCGCCCAGCTGCTGGCCAGCTCGCCTAGCTGCTGGCCAGCTCACCCAACTTTCGGCCAGCTCATCCAACCGGTCTTTACCGAGGATCGGGGTGTTACAAGTCTCCCCCAATTGAAGTGGTTTCGTCCCCGAATCCATGCTAAGTACCTGATTGGTTTCCCACTCCTCAAACCACTTAGGAAATTTGGCCTTCATTTTGTCTTCGGTTTCCCAAGTGATTTCTTCGGTCCCATTGCACTTCCATACTACCTTGACCATCCGAACTACCTTTCTTATGGTAACTCTTTCCATTCGGTCCATGATCTGAACTGGAATAGCTTCTAAGGTTAGATCTTCCCTTAGTTCAGTAGGTGGTGCAGAAATGACTAAGTCTTGGTCCGATAGGCACTTCCTCAGTTGCGACACATGGAAGACATATGGAACATGTCCAGTTCGGGTGGTAAGTCGAGTTTGTATGCCACTAATCCAACTCTTTCTGTGATTTTAAACGGGCCTAAATACCTTGGATTCAACTTCCCACTCTTCGAAGTTCGATTCCTTCCTTTAAATGTCATTGTTTTCAAATATACCCAATCACCCACCTCGAACTCCAAATTCCTTCTTCGTTTGTCCGCATAACTTTTCTCTCTGTCTTGTGTTTCCTTCATTTTGATCCTTAAGAATTTGATCTTTTCAGTGGTTTCATCCACAATATCTGGTCCAAGGTTCCTACGCTCCCTATGAAAGTAAGGTGGAACAAACCTTTGTCGCATGACATCCTTCATGTCGACCCATGAGTCTATGGGCCTCATTCTTTTCCTCTTTCTGTCAGATACCTCACGATCTCACCAGATGAGGGCATTGTCCGTGAGTTGTGCTACTGCCATTGAGACTCTCCTAGGCCCTGGTTGGTCGTAATGATCAAAGATATGATCCATTCTTCTCTCCCAATCTAGGTAAGCCTCGGGGTCTACTTTTCCTGCAAAACTTGGAGGAGTTAGCTTAACATCAGGATGAGTTACCCGGTTGCAGGCGTGTTCATCTCCATCCTCATGATGTCTAGGAAGCATCCTTGGTCTCTGGTGAAAACCATATGGCTCGAAGCCATCATCCTCTGCCTCTGGTTGCCGTGGGGGTCCTCCTGGCCTATGGTGATAGTTATGAGGTTGTGTGTCCTCATCTCCATCTGGCTGGGGCTCCTCCTGTTCGTGTCGTGTCCTAAGGTGCTCAGGACCCTCAGGACGGTCTTGCTCAGCTCTCACGTGCCTTGTGGCCTGGAATCTCACAGGCCTCTCCACGCGCTCCAATCTCTCGCCTATGGATGCGAGTTGCATTTGGAGGATGGTGAACATGGCCATCATGGCTTCAGTTGCTTCTCTATTTTCTTCTGCCATTGTGTACTACAAAGATAGAAGACAAGTTATGCTGCTCCTAAATTATTAGGAGGGTTTTCTTTTATAAGGAGATTCGAAAAAATGCAAAAGGAAAAAAATCTGAGAATTGGAAATTTCGAAAATATGAAGATTTGAACAAAAAATATAATGGAACTAAAAGATTTGAACAAAAAATTTAATGGAAATTTAATGGAAATTTAATGGAACAACTATTGCTAGCTGTCCAATTCGAATCCTTTTGCTAATTTCCCTATTTTCTTTTTGTTTTCTTTTTAATTTAACTTAAATTTAATGGAAATATGATTCTAACAAAAAGGAAACTCGAATATAGCAATGCAAGAATGATTCTAGAACCTAGTGATGCACGTAGGACCTAGATGCACTCGGTATGAGTTTAGATGTTATTTTTTTTTATTTTCTTGAATGGAACTTAAACTAATGCAATAACAAGAAACAAGACAAGTTAAAGGATAGAAACAACCTGGTTTAGGAGCTTTAAGCTCTGATACCAAAATGATACAAGCCTCGATTCAAGGCTTATATGCGCGTGGGCTGTTTGGAGAAGGTTAGGTGAGAAACTCGACCTTAGACTTCTTGGATAGGGGGTTTTGGGTTGGTATTCGATGGAAGGGTGAAGTGAAACACACGAGGGGTGATGAACCTCGTGATAAATCACAAACTTAGAGCTAGGAGGGCTGGTCTCAACTAGGTTTTAAGCGCACAAGCATCTTGAGAGAAAAACTTGTAGAGAGAAATTTCGCACTTTATTAATATCAAAAAGGGTGTCGAACTACAATGCTGGAAGGAGCCTTATTAACATGCTCGACAGCTTGACCTTCTAGGGTCGACTCAAATAAAGAAAAGGAAAGTTTACAAAACTGTATAATAGAAAAAGAACCTATTCCTAAAATGTTCTTGACTCAAAAATGTAAAGAATCTAGATCCTACCCTGCAAAACAGAAAGAGGCATATATTCGAATTAAAACTTACCTTACTTACCTCACGGCCAAGAAATGGATGGTGGCCGTCCTTGTGTTATGCACGCGCCTTACTCCTAGTCTTCGACTTGGAGTAGGGTTAAGAATCTTTGGGCCCTGACCTCTCTTGCCACTAAAGCCCAAGTCTCTGAAGTCCCTTGCATTGTTAAGAAGCCTTTGGACTCTTCTTTGCACTTCTGGCCCATTGTCCTTAGTCGATCTTCCTCTAGGAGCTTGTCGACCCATAAGCTGAACTTGTGGAAGAGTGCTCTTGATCTGCTCCTTGTCATTGCTCCTGGTGGCACTACTGGTGTGGAGACTTCCTCTAGATGCATGTCCTGAAGCTGGTAGCTTATCTGGTCCGAATTTCCTTGTGTAGAAGTTGAGATGCTCGTGCACTCGGCTGGATCGGCTGTACCGGCTGGATTAGGCGAGGTACTGGCCGGAATGCCTCCAGGACCGGCCAAGTTGATCCCAGAGTCGCCGGCATCACCAAAGGGACCGGCGGTGTCATCCACGTCGCCACCAAGTGTGCCGGAAGCTTGGGCCTCTCCGCCGGCAGTGCTGGTTGGTCTGGTCCTATTGGAGGGTCCGGCGGTACTGCTTGGGCCGGCAGACGTGCGAGATGGCCCGGCTGTCTCGGGCAAGCTTCCTTGTTGGCCAGTCTTGTCTCCTGGCTGGACATACGACCTGATGTCCTCATCAGCCAAGGACCATCGTATCAGACAGGGACACCAAGTTCCTCAGCCATTTCTGGAGGACCCTTTGGAGGAAGCTAGGCAGGAAGCTACTCTTCTCTACCAGCTGCCATCCTCAAACCGATGGTCAAACAGAAGTTGTCAACAGGACAATATCAACTCTTCTCAGGACTACACTAGGGAAGAACCTCAAGAATTGGGTGGAGTGCCTGCCATTCATAGAGTTCGCTTACAACCAAGCCGTGCACTCAGCAACCAAGAAGACACCATTTGAAGTAGTATACGGCTTCAACCCTCTCACCCCATTGGAGCAAACGCCACTGCCATCAGCAGAGATGACCAGCCTCAACGGAGCATCCAAGGCAGAGTTCATAAAGAAGTTACACCAGAAGGTAGCAGAAAACTTGGAGAAGAGGACCGGGCAGTACGTGACTCATGCCAACAAGGGAAGAAAAGAGGTGATCTTTCAACCAGGCGATTGGGCGTGGCTACACCTACGGCAGGAGAGGTTCCCCAACCTAAGGAGTTCCAAGCTAGCACCAAGAGGAGATGGACCCTTCAGAGTGCTGGAGAGGATCAACAACAACGCCTACCGGATCGAGCTCCCAGGTGAGTTTAATGTGTCCAACACGTTCAACGTACTTGACTTAGCCCCTTTCCATGCAGATGAACCAGTTTTGAGGTCAAAACCTACTGAAGAGGGAGGGGATGATGAGGACATCAGGTCGTATGTCCAGCCAGGAGACCAGACTGGCCGACCAGGAAGCTTGCCCGAGATAGCCGGACCATCTGGCACGTCTGCCGGCCCAAGCAGAACCGCCGGACCCTCAACCAATAGGACCAGACCGATCAGCATTGCCGGCGGAGAGGCCCAAGCTTCCAGCACACTTGGTGGTGACGTGGATGACACCGCCGGTCCCCTTGGTGATGCCGCTGACTCCGGGATCAACTTGGCTGGTTCTGAAGGCATTCCGGCCAGTACCTCGCACATTCCAGCCGGTACAGCCTATCCAGCCGAGTGCATGAGCATTTCAACTTCTACACAAGGAAACTCGGACCAGATAAGCTACCAGATTCAGGACATGCATCTAGAGGAAGTATCCACACCAGTAGTGCCACCAGGAGCAATCACAAGGTGTAGATCAAGAGCACTCTTCCACAAGTTCAGCTTATGGGTGGACAAGCTCCTAGAGGAAGATCGACTAAGGACAATGGGCCAGAAGTGCAAAGAAGAGTCCAAAGGCTTCTCAACAATGCAAGGGACTTCAGAGACTTGGGCTTTAGTGGCAAGAGAGGTCAGGTCCCAAAGACTCTTAACCCTACTCCAAGTCGAAGACTAGGAGCAAGGCGCGTGCATGCCACAAGGACAGCCACCTTCCCTTTCTTGGCCGTGAGGTAAGTAAGGTAAATTTCAATTCAAATATATGCCTCTTTCTGTTTTGCAGGGTAGGATCTAGATTCTTTACATTTTTGAGTCAAGAACATTTTAGGAATAGGTCCTTTTTCGGTTATACACTTTTGTATCTTTTCCATTTGTGCACTTTTGTAAACTTTCCTTTTCTTTATTTGAGTCGACCCTAGAAGGTCAAGCTGTCGAGAATATTAATAAGGCTCCTTCCAGCATTGTAGTTCGACAACCTTTTTGCTAATTAATAAAGATCGAATTGTCTTACAAGTTTTCTCCCAAAGAATCTTGTGCGCTTAGAACCTAGTTGAGACCAGCCCTCCTAGCTCTAAGTTTGTGATTTATCACGAGGTTGATCACCCCTCATGTGGTTCACTTCACCCTTCCATCAAATACCAACCCAAAAACCCCTATCCAAGAAGTCTAAGGTCGAGTTTCTCACCTATCCTTCTCCAAACAGCCCACGCGCATATAAGCCTTGAATCGAGGCTTGTATCACGGGTGGTAGGAAATATCTAGGTCATAATCAGCCACGAATTCCATCCACCTTCTTTGTCTAAGGTTCAATTCGGGTTGAGTGGAAATGTACTTCAGACTCTTATGGTAGGTAAAAACTTGCACTTTGGCTCCATACAAGTATGACCGCCAAATCTTTAATGCAAAGATTACTACCGCCATTTCTAAGTCATGAGTGGGATAGTTTCCTTCATGTTTCCGCAATTGCCTTGATGCATAGGCAATCACCCTACCCTTTTGCATCAGAACAGCACCTAGCCCAGTTCTGGATGCATCTGTGTATACCGCATAAGGCTCATCCGATTCAGGTAATGCCAAGACTGGTGCAGTCATCAGCATCTCCTTCAACCGTTGGAAACATTCCTCGCACTCATCTGTCCACTCGTACTTAACATCGTTCCCGGTTAGACAAGTCATGGGGTAAGCCATTTTGGCAAACCCATTGACAAACCATCTATAGTATCCGGCCAAACCCAGGAAGCTCCTAATCTCAGTTGCATTCTGAGGCATCGGCCAATCCTTGATAGCCTTAATTTTCTCCAGGTCTACTGACACCCCTTGGTCCAACACAATGTGTCCCAAGAACCCAATACTTCTCTGCCAAAAGCTACACTTGCTTAGCTTGGCGTAAAGCTTATGCTCCCTTAACCGTTCCATCACCACCCTTAGATGATTTTGGTGCATTTCATGGCCCCTTGACTAGACGAGGATGTCATCAATGAAAATGATAACAAACTCATCTAAACAATCCCGAAATACCCTATTCATCATCTTCATAAAGGCTGCCAGTGCATTGGTTAAACCGAATGGCATCACTACAAACTCGTGGTGTCCATATCTTGTCTAGAAAGCTGTCTTCCGAATATCCGATGACTCAATTGGAATTTGGTGATATCCCTGGGCCAAATCGATCTTTGAGAACCAGGTCGCACCTCAGAGTTGATCCAACAACTCATCAATTCGGGGTAATGGGTACTTGTTCTTTACCGTAACCCGATTCAATCCCCGATAATCGATACAAAGCCTAAAGCTTCCATCCTTCTTTTTCACAAATAGCACCGGTGCACCCCAAGGTGATTCACTCGGCCTGATGAATCCTTTATCCAACAGTTCTTCCAGCTGTTTCTTTAACTCAGCCATCTTGGCTGGAGCCATACGATATGGCGCTTTCGAGATTGGGGCAATCCCTGGTTCCAATTCAATCGTGAATGGATCCGACCTATCAGGCGGTAACCCGGACAAGGTCTGGAACACATCCACGAATTCATTGACCACTGGGATATCATTTAACTCCCAACTCTTCGTATTTCCCTCAGTTCTTATCGTGGCTACATAGGCCTCGCACCCCTTCTCTAGCATCCGTTCGGCCTGGATTGCTGAGATTACCAAACTTCCCGAGGTGGGTTGGATCCCTTGGAATTCCAATCTCCCTCCCTCTTTCTCAAACCGAACTCGGCCCCTATGACACTCTAGGGTGCCTTGTTCATTCCCAGACAGTCCATACCCAAGATTACCTCATAATCCTTGAGTTGGACGACTACCAAGTCGGCCGGCAAACTGACATTCCCAGTCATAACCGGGATGTTCCGCAAAATTCCCAGGGAATTCATATTTGCCCTCCAGCCGCTTGTACTTTACTCATTCCAGAGATGGGTTCTCCTTGAATCCCACTCTTTTTAAACCATTCCGGGCTTACAAAGCAATGTGAAGCCCTGGAATCAAACAGGACGTGTGTTTCAACACCGCCAAGAACCAAGGTCCCTACACATTCATCCTGAATGCTAAGTACCCTACTGTTTATGCATGCCATGCAATGCTCAATTTTTATTTAACAGTTAGGGTTATGTACGTACCACTGATCGAGCTGTACCTGCCTGTATCACCCATGTCCCGCGATAGCTCATAAACCCGCGGTGTTATGGCCTGCCTCTTAGCCGCTGGCTCGATTACTCCACGGTAGTCTTTTCGCTCGAGTTGCCTTTCGGCTGTCCCTTTGGGGCAATCCTTCCTGATGTGACCTGACTTACCACAGTTGAAGCAAGTCCTCGAGTCATCACTCGCCAGTCCTTGCTGTCCGTAATCCATCTTTGGGCAGTTGCGGGTAGCATGTTCCTTGTTACCGCAACGTGCACATGCTCCCATCGCCTTCCAGCATTCCCCACCGTGCCTCCTACCACACGTCTTGCATTCCCTAGCTTTTCCTAGGGGTTTGCTGGAGTCATCAACCTCATCCCACTTTCTTTTCCGATCACCACCACTTGACTGGCCGTACCGATTCGGGAATTTGGATTCTTTCAACCGGTTCTCCTCCTCGATCCCTTCCTCGATCAAGGCAGCCCTTTCCACCAATTCAGTGACTGATCCGAACTTCTGCGCCAAGCATTGGTTACGGATTTCGACCCTTAGTCCACGCATGAACCGGCGCACTTGCCCGAGTTCATCTTCAAGATCTCTTCCCGCATAACGCCTTAAGCGGTTAAATTCTTCTTCATATTCCCCGGACAGTTTGGTTCCCTTGAACCAATTCCAGGTATAAGCACTCCAATCGGTCCCACGCCTCTGGTGGAAAGAATTTCTTATTGAATTCTCCTTCAAACTCCTCGAAAGTTCGAATCCTTTCACCCAACCGTTTATCCACGGCAACCCACCAGTTATGTGCATCCCCTTCCAGGAAGTGGACTGCGATATCTTTGCGGTAGTCACGGGGACACCTTGTTGACTGAAAGTTCCTCACCAAACGATTCTTCCACTCGTCAGCCTTAATTGGGTCAGAGCCCCCAGCGAAACTACCTGTTTTCAGGTGTATCATGTGTTCTAGGATGCTCAAATACCCCACCTTCTTTCTAGCGGACTTTGGTGCACCATCTAGGATGACCACATCCTGGTTCTCCATAGGAACCGGTTCTTCGCCCATGTGTGGCACCTCAGGAACCAGTGCCTTAGGCTTAACCGCCTCAGTCAGTATAGCCAACTGACTTTTCTCATTGTGTTCCACATTTCTTGTGGGCTCGGAACCGCATTAAGATTTACATTCGCGGCTTCCTGGTCGCGTTGTCCTTCTTCACCCGCATGTGTGCGATGAGCAGTAGACTCCTCATCCTCACCCTCTGAATGGTCCTGCTCAGTTGCCGCAACATGCGCCGTAGAAGGCTCAAATACATTCGGATTCGGCAAGGCTCCAATGTTTTGGCATGCTTCACCACCTCTTGCCTTATCCTTCTTGCTTTTCCCAGTCTTGCCACTCTTGCCCATCTGCAAAACTGTTTAGTTAGTCTCAACCTTTAATATGCGCAAGACCTGGTGCCCGATGAGTGGTGTCTACTTAACCCAAATCTAACCCGTCCTAGGACCAAGCATGCTCTGATACCAACTTGAAACACCCTTCCTGGATTATCAGTCCGAAGAGGTTGTTCCCTTTCGGATTCACCAAGGAATTCCGAGTCTAAGGTCCATATTTTAGGGTCTTCTATCTAGTTTAAGTCCAATTTCGAGTTATTCTGAGATTCATGAGTTTTTAGAGTCATTTATAGAGTCATAATATAAAAGATCCGGAATTTTATTGAAGTATATGAGTAGGATTCGTTACAACATGATAGTTTGCCTGAAGGCTTACATATTCAACAATCCTAACTACCCGGATCAATACACCACCCATATACTCGGGCCACCAGCCTTGCGCTCAAGTCAAATCCTTACCACGATCACCATCGTTTCCTGAAAAAGGCCAAAGCCGCTTAATTATCCTGGACTTAACCAATATTACTCGATAAGGCTTAAGAAAAATGCATGAATGAATGCAACTCATGCAAAACCCGTCAATTCTCTAATTTTAACTTAGAATCCGACCAAGACAGACTCGGTTCGGACTTGGGCGGATCTGTTCGACCAACAGGCCATGGTAGGAATCACCCGAACCCTTTGGCCAGCCGGTACTTGTCCTGAAAGACTCGATCCGGTCTATGGGCAGTCCAAGCCGATTATCTGTCTGGAAAGGTTTCACCCAATCCCGATCACTCGGCCAAGTTTACCCACCAATCCCGCCTTGGATTCCCTTACTAGCCGAACCACCGGCGAAGAGGAATCCAAGCATAAAAGGGAAGTGGATTACTCACCTTACCACGCCTAGCCCTTAATCGCGTACCGTCAGTGTTGGTTTCCCGATCCAAGGTTCACAATCTCTACCTCACTCGATCTAACCCTTATCGAATATTGCCTTAGAAAAATTCTAGGATTTCTCTTCTCCCAGTGTGCCCTTGTACCGACGCCAAGCCTTATATTTATAGGGCCCGTGGTCGGTTTTTCACGAAAAGTCATGGCTTTTGCTCGACCAATCAATGTTTCTAGTCGAACCGTTGTGCCTGGTCGTGGCACTGGTTCGGCACCAACTGCCCGAGCCAATGCTAGCTAGCAAGTTGGCCCCAGTACCAACCAGCTCGTCCAACTATCGGCCAGCTCACTCAATTGCCGGTCAGCTCTCCCAGCTGTTGGTCAGCTCGCCCAGCTGCCGGTCAACATGCCCAGCTTCCGGCCAGCTCGCCCAGCTGCTGGCCAGCTCGCCCTGCTGCTTGCCAGCTCGCCCAACTGTCGGCCAGCTCACCCAACCGATCTTTATCGATGATCGGGGGTGTTACAATAACCGTCGGATATTGCCGACGGATATTCGATGACTTCTGTCCGTCAGCAAGTACCAACGGGTTTACGCTAAACTATTCCATCGGAAACTACCGATGGCTATGCGATACTCAAGTCTGTCGGAAATTACCGACGTATTTGGGATGGATTTAGTCTGTCGGGCCGTCGAGGATTTCTGATGATAGCTACCGTAGAAAATCACAACTGATGGTATATCCCAACGGTTTTCACCCATCGGGAGCGAACCAACGACATCGCGATGAAATAAGCTTCCAGACGGAATGGAATCCATCGGTTATTTCTGACGACCACATCTGTCGGAAATAACCAAACAATTGAAAATAAATTTGAATAATTAATTTTAAAAATTAGTCATTAAATATTTAAAAATATATTTATTAAAAATATTAAAACAATTAATATTTATATTTAATTTAATTAATATTTTTAAATATTTAATAAAAATTTTAAAACAATTAATAAAAATTTTAAAACAATTAATAAAAATAATATTTCTAATTATAAATATAACAATTGTTTAATTGTTTTGAAATATTCAAATTACATCGTAGGAGCAGGAGGAGAAGCAGGAAAAAAGAAGTCATCCGAAAATTTGGTTTTAATCATATCTACAATATTTTTAAGTTTCATCATCTCTATCTTCATAACCGCCATTTATTCTTTGAGTTGGGCATTCTCCTCATTTCCAGCCGCAGATGTTGCACCACCGTTATCTGCAACTCTCCCTAGTCCTGGATGACGATCCTTAGAAAATGGTACTTCATGTAAAACAAAAAATATTATTAAAAAATATTATAATATTAAATATAAAAATAAATAAAAAATTCAAACTTACATCAAGAACTAGACGGTTAATATCAGAACGAGGCAATTCGGCGATCGAAGATGAAGAACCAACTTGATACTGCTGAGTCAAAATATCACTTTTTTCTTTTTTACTTTTTCGATTATCTCACTAACGAGACCATCTTAGATGCGACCAGTATTTTGGTTCGTGTGGACGGTCTCGAGAAGTTGCAAGTGATCGGGAGGCGCTCCAAATTCTTGTGCCTAAAAGTAAAAAAAATACAAAACTAATAATTTAAAATTTTTTAAATAATAATAAATAAAATTAATATAATAAATAATTTACCAATTGATTGGCTCGTCTCAGAAAACTAGTCGATCCGGCATTGTGAATGTAAATGCCTTTGCGTCCTCCGTCGCTCTTTCGGTTTTCTAAATTATTTCTCGAGATGACCTTAGCAATGGAAGATTCCCAATAACAAATAAAGTCGTTCCGAACCGACTCATTCAGCCCTGTTGGTTTGTCTTTCTCTTTTTCCATTTTTGTTTCTCCTCGTTCATGTGGAGGGAAAATTGTAGTGAAGCCTCTTTTTGAAAAGTTTCTTCCACCAATTTTGTGTTCATGGCATCCCATGTAAATTTTTGCTGCGAAATTTATTTGTATATTACGAAAATTTTTTTAAAACAATTACATATTTAAAAATAATTTAACATACCGCAAACGTGCTGAACCAAATCTTACGTTCTTCGTATGGAATATTTTTTAATTTTGTATACGGTTTTTTAAAAAGAGAATGAAGCAACTTTAATATAGATTTGCATAATTCAATCTTTGAAATAGCAAACCTACAAATTTTTATTAGAATAACGTTGAAATAATAATTTTAAATCTAATTATAGAAAATTTAATATATCATATCAGACCGAGAAAAGTAAAAAGTTCACGACAAGGCTGCTAAACCAAATTTTCAATTGTCATTGGTCGAAAATAATCATTTTCAGTTTATGGAACCTGACTTGGTATAAAACTTGAGGTAGACGACTCCCCACGTATTTGATGTTCTTGATACGACATTAAAATATTATGATTTTGATATTTTATTAGTCTATTTACATTTAATATTTGCCATTTTCTTTTTGAAACCCAATTTTAAAATATCGAAAAAACCCAATTTTAAAAATATCATAAAATAAGTTTCTAAAAATAGTATCAATAGTTTAATTATTTTAAAAATAATTTCATCATACCACTTGTAATTCATATTGTGAGTTTCTCTATCAAAATATTTTTATTTAATATATTTGGAATATTAATTAATTTTTATGATATAATGATTTCTTATATTACTGTAAATTATTTAAATTGCGCCGATAATAATGACTCCACTAAGCTCATAAGCATAAGTATCGTTAATTATAATGACCCTTATTATATTAAATTCATGCAAAGCCTTTGTCTACCAAAAGATCAATCAATTATAGATGTTAAACCATTCTCAGAGTATATGTTTTGAGTACTGCACGACACTATCACCATTTAATGTAGTGTTTCGATGAATAACAAATGACTCCTTAGTTTTGGTGTGTGCATATATACCAATTTATGATTGAAGTAAAAAATTTCGTTTTATGAATAACAAAAGATCTGTTCTCAGTATAATAAAATCGTTTTTATTAGGTTGATAGACATATATTTTAATGTTGCAATGACATTTTCAGCTGAAAATCATTTATGGTGATTCAGTTTCTTTTACCTACAACACTGAAATATACATCATTGTAATGTATGATTTCGTATTTTCAGTACTTGAATTTCTTATTTTCAGTAGTTGGATTTCTTACCGCAATAAGTTCTCAGAGGTGGTTTGTTATAAAAGATCAACATAATGCGAACCTAGGAATCGTTTTGCTCATTGTTTTAGTGATGTCATGCATATAACCATTTCATCACTTTATGTAGATGACAAATAATGTCTAGAAGATTCAAATGGCTCAAACTTTAAAAGATTATAGAATTTTATTGAAGAAAACAAAGCCAAAATCAGTTTTACTAATTATGGTTAAACATCTGATAAAAACATATCAGTGTGAAAATCAATTTTAACATATCTCGGACATTGTATGAAAGCATTCTTCAATAAAAACGAGAATCACAACTATAATCATACAAATTTTCTAGAAATCTACAAATCTACAAATCTAACCGAAATAGAAATGGTAGAAGGAGAAAAATTACATTCTGGCGACTAAACTGATAGAAATCGCCGGTTACCGGTGACGACTGTGGCGGGATGCGAATAGGCTGAGAGAGAGACGAAACGCAAGAGAAAAAGAGGAGAAGTGGGGTCGTATGTTATATTTTGATATTTCCGATGGAAATATCCATCGGTAATCCATCGAGCTACTAATAAATATTTTCGCAAAATCCCGCGTTGGTAATTATGTTTTCCGCGTATAATTAAAGACCGTCGGAAATCAATCGGTATATACCGATGGATTTATGACGGACTGCTGAAAAACCATGAATATTTGTCAACTAGTCTGGACACGTTGCAAATACGTTTTCCGGTGGAATAGCAATAATTCCGATGGATATAACAATTCCGTCGGAACTCCGTCGGATAAAGAAACCGATATTTCGAAAAAAGTTCCAACAAGATAGGGTATAGCATCAATACCCTAAGTCGTCGGGAATCCAACTTTACTTACTGACGGAATAGCGACAGAATTTTCAGTTCCATCGCAAAGCCATCAGAATTGTCTGGATACCATCGGAAATTCGTCGGACGAACATTCAAAATTAAAAAAAAAGATAATTTGTATATAATTAAAGTATGGAAAAAGATAAAAAAATTATTATTAGAAATTTAATTTGAATCTGATGAACATTATGAATTAGCTGAATTTTCATCATCAAACTCGCCAATCTCTTCTTCTGAATCTCGAAACACGTTGTAATCTCCGTTCGTGGTGTCATCAACAACAAGGTTAACTTCAAGAGAAGTCTATTGAACCTAAGTTACCAATTGTGTTTTGTTGGATAGGGTTTTATAATACCACATGCCATTGCATTAGGATGTATTGAGGTCACTGTAATACAAGGATCTTGCTTGTTCCTCACACGAGGATATCGAATGTAACAAACCTGGTCCGCATGTGATGCAAGTATAAAATAATCATATTTTCGATGTCGCTTATGAGAGTGGACAGATGTAACACCAAATTAGTCTTGACATTGACCCATGACAAGGTCATACCAGTCACAGTAGAACACAATACAACTAAAATCAATCATTACTGAATAGTGAACTTTTAATATTTCACGAAGAACAACGTTGTATATAATTTCTCTAGATTGATATGATATACCATAATTACAAGTTGTTTGTGAGTTTCCTTCGCGATGAATCTTAAAAGCAATACATTCGATAAGATTTTGCAATAAATATAGGACCATTCACCAACTCTACTAACCACATGGGAAACGTTATCCCCCGAGAAGAACCTGTAGTAACCTACAAAATAATTGAATGCAGTCAATTATATATATATATATATAAATAGAAAACTATTATTAAATATGACATAATTGTGGTAACACTGACATAAAAGTTCAACTATCTTGCAAATTCGCTCTTTTTAAATTCGACCAACTCATTTTCTGTGCAATTTGAATAATGAACACGTATTTGTTCCATGTATATCGTGTTAATTATGAACAAAATAATTAAAAATATATTATAATAAAAATTAAAAACAAAATTTAATTAAATGTATCTTTTTTTATTCCAAAGCGTCATCGCAATTTGTCAAAATATACAGATGCAAGTGATTGTGTTTCTCCTCTGATAGGCGTCGTCTTCTATTTTCCACTTAAAAGTATAATTTCTGCAAATACTTCTAGCACATACAATGGATAGCTTGGTTTTTCTCCTCCATCATCATATCTTGCAGGTTGTCTATTTTTTGTTTGGACTTGTATTTTTTACTCAAAATGAGAACTGGTATTTTTTACTCAAAATTTTGGATATTGTCTCCAGTAAGTGATACTGTACATAAACCTCGGAAAAAAACACCAATAACTGCATAAAAAGTTAATATCATATAATATATAAAATTATGATTATTTATATATAAAATAATGTATGTATCTGCAATTGCTCCGTGGATGTTTTTAGGCAGAAGATCGCTAAAGACAAATGAAAATAGTCTTTGCATGAAAAGATGACAATCATGACTATTCATCTCTGAAAATTTGCCTTCAATAGTATCGACACAATTACAAAGATTAGATGCGTATCCATCTGGAAATTTGATACTATGTTTAATCCAGTTAAAGAACTCGTCTTTTGCATGTGCATCCAGCCGGAATGCGGGAGACAATAATTTTCCATTTGACATTACATGTATTTCCTTCCGGGAACAATTATCCGGCAAATCCAATCTAGATTTCAAATTATCTTTCGTTTTTCCTTGCACATTTAGAACGGTATGCATTATGTTGTCAAAAAAATTCTTCTCAATGTGCATAACATCTAGATTATGGTGCAACAAATGGTCCTTCCAATATGGTAAATCCCAAAAATTACTGTTCTTGTGCCAATTATAGTAATCGCCACAACCATCAACAGGGTAATGTCCGTTACTTCCACATGAAGCCATTCTCTCAGCACCAAAATCTCTAAGTTGAGTCATCATACAATTCCCGTCAAGCATAGGAGGTGTACCATCAAAATTTTTTTTGTTTTTCCTAAAAAATGTCGTGCTGCAGCGATATGGATGATCTTGTGGTAGAAATCGATGATGACAATCGAACCAACTAGTCTTTCATCCGTATTTCAGTTGGAACGCATCAGTATTATCTTGAGAATATGGGCATGCTAATCTTCCATGCGTCGACCATGCTGATGATATACCATATGCTGGAAAATTACTTATGGTCCACATAAGTACTGCTCGCATCAAAAAGTTATGTTGGTTGGAAACATCGAATGCTTCGACACCATTTTCCCACAACATTTTTAACTCATGAATTAGTGGCTGCAAGAAAATATCAAGCGATTTCTTAGGATGCTCCGAACCGGGGACGAGAATTGTTAGAAACAAAACTCTCGTTTCATGCACAACGAATGAGGCAAATTATAAGGTGTCACGATAACTGGTCACAACGAGTATTGCCTCCCATGCTTTCCAAAAGGGTTGAATCGATCTGTAGATAACCTGAGGTATACGTTCCTAGGCTCATATGCAAAACTAGGATAAACCTCTTTAAAATGTTTCCATGCTTCTGCATCCGAGGGATGCATAATTTCTCCATTCGAATTATGTTCTACATGCCATCTTATAGGCTTTTCCGTGTGTTCAAATTGATATAACCTCTTTAACTGCTCTGTTAATGGCAAATACCACATCCGTTTATGCAGAATAGGTACTCTGCCGATTGTCTATTGAAATCAAGGTTTGTGACAAAATTGGCACTTCATGCGGTTTTCATCATTTCTTCAATAGATCATGCAGTTGTCAATACATACATCGATTATCTGATACGACAATCCAAGACCAGCTACAAGTTTTTGAACATCGTAATATGAAGCAGGTGCAATATTATCTTCAGGTAATATATCTCTAACAAAATCAGCTATAGCATTCACACAATCTTCTGCCAAGTGGAAATCCATCTTTATCGTCATCAACCTCCTTGTAGCAGATAAAGGCGATAATCCATCTCTACATCCTTTATACAAAGGCTGCTTGGATGCATCTAACATATCAAAAAAATTCCGGGCTTCCAGATTAGGTTCCTCTATTCTACTCCTATCTTCAAGGTCATTGCTCTTTGTTCATGAAACGCATCATTCACCACTTGAATAGTACCCCTGTTTATATCAACTTGTGATGCCGGTTCCTCTACCCTAACATTAGTACTATCTAACCTTTTTCAATTACTACCATCATATTGCATCGTTGCATTAGTTTCTCCATGTGAATACCAAATTTTATAACCTAGCATAAATCCAGTCCTATACAAATGATTATGTACTTCTGTAACAGAGATTAATCTATGATTTTGACATTTAATACACGGACGATACATTTTACCATATTCCGACGTCATTCTATTTTTTGATGAAAATTTCATGAACTCTTCAACACATTGCGCAAATTTATCCAAAAATTCTCCTGCTGTTGAATCATACCAAAGTTTATCCATCCATGATCGAAAGTAATCATAAAAGCCCGAAGAAAACATTTTGTTAAGATTTTTTGTTCTGGTGAAATTTTGAAGTACTAGAACGTATTTATATTGAAAATTAGAATATTATCATGAATTTTAATAGATAATTACGAAATTTTAACAGATTATTACGAATTTTTAAATGATAATAACAAATTTTTAATAGATTATTCTTAAGAATATTCCATTCTCCAAAGGAATTCCGATGGTTGCCGACCACTTTCGGATATTTCTGATGACCAACCGATGACCCTCTGCGTTTACATATTGGCCAAACAAACAATTGCCAAAAATAGGAATTTTTTGGAAAGTTATAGGAACTACCGACAGATTTCCAACGACATTTAGATTAATTTATGATTAGACATACTTAAGTGGAATCACCCCCCCGATATATTCCCGATGGATTCCTGACAGATAGTAAAAATAACATTCCATCGGGAAATAGTCAGTAAAAACCGATGGTTTAGGTTTCATCGGTAATGTGCAACAGTTTCGAGAGGTTATCCCGATGCCTACATTTTGTGCCGGAAACCAGACGGAAGTCCATCAGGTTTTACCATTGATTTACCGACGGTAGTGCAAACGTCGGGATTTATCGATGGAACACCGACGAAATTATTTCCCTTGGTAGTCTGTCGGAAAACCATCGCATAGGTGTTGGAAAATTCCGATGGTTTTATTTCCATCCGAAATGCCATCGGAAATATTAATGTTTTCTTGTAGTTGTTGTTCTTTGAGTCTTTAATGTTTTCACAATATAGAAAATTGAGATAGATTAATGTGGGCGTTGAATTCGTGTCATTCTGAACTCTATATCAAATGTTAAAGACGATGTACTGCTGACATGTGAAGTTGATTAGCTAGTTAAAATGATCATTTTAAACTAATCATTGGTGATCATGAGCAGTGGTTTTCAAATGAAACATAATGCATGGCATCACGCAGTTTGGAATAGATTGGATTATTTGGAGGCTTTGTAGTAGCTCTTTAAGCCTCAAATGTTGTCACAATGTTGCAAATTGAGCTAGATTAACGTGGGTGTTAGATTCATGTCATTTAATCTTTAAATCAAATGTAAAAGACGATTTAGTGCGGACATGTCAAGGTTATCAGCTAGTTAAAATCATCATTCTAAACTGATCATTGGTGCTGTTTGAGAAATGGTTTACAAATGAATCATAATGCATGGCTTCACGCTGTTTGGATAGATTGGATTACTTAGAGATTTTGTCGAAGCTATTTTGGTTTTAATTTTTTTCACAATATAGAATATTCCGATAGCTTAATTTAGGAGTAGGATTCCTGTAATTCTGAACTCTAAATCAATAGTTTTGGATGATTTAGTGTGGACATGTCAAGTTGATCGGCCAATTAAAGTGATCATTCTAAATTGATCATTGGTGCTACTTGAGTAATGGCTTATATATTAAGCATAAAGCATGGCTTCATGTAGTTTTGGATTTATTGGATGAAATGTTATGGCTGATTTAGTGTGGACATGTCAAGTTGAATTGCCAATTAAAGTGATCATTCTATACTGCTCATTGGTTCTCATTGAGCAATGGTTTACAAATGTAGCAGAATTCATGGCATCACGCCATTTAGGATAGATTGGATTACTTGGAGGCTTTTTCATAGCTATTGCGGTCTTAAATTATATCAAAATATAGAAAATTAAGCTAGCTTAATGTGGGCATTGGAATCATGTCATTCTGAATTTGAAATCAAATGTTACGGACGATTTAGTGCAGACATGTCAAGTTGATCAGCCTGTTAAAATGATCATTCTAAAAGATCATTGGTGCTCTTTGAGCAAAGGTTTACAAATGAAGCATAATACATGGCATCACACAGTTTGAGATACATTCGATCACTTGAAGGCTTTGTCGTTGCACTTTCTGTCTCAAAAGTTGTCACAACATTGAAAATTGAGCTAGATGAACGTGGGTGTTGGATTCATGTCATTTTGAGCTCTAAGTCAAATGTTAAAGACGATGTAGAGCGGACATGTCAAGTTGATCAGGCAAATAAAATGATCATTCTAAACTGATCATTGGTGCTCATTGAGCAAAGATTTACCAATGAAGCATAACGCATGGCATCATGCGGTATGAGGTATATTGGATTACTTGGAGGCTTTGTTGATGCTATTTCGGTCCTAAATTTTTGTCACCGTATAGAATATTGTGTAGCTTAACGTGGGTGTTGGATTCGTGTCATTCAGAACTCTAAATCAAAAGTTAAGGACGATTTAGTGCAGATATGTCAAGTTGATCGGCCAGTCAAATGATCATTCTGAACTGTTCACTGGTGCTCCTTGAGTAAAGGCTTATAAATGAAGCATAATGCATGGCATCATGCAGTTTGCATAGATTGGATTATGTGGAGGCTTTGTCGTAGCTCTTTCAGTCTCAAATGTTGTCGCAATATTGAAAATTTAGCTAGATTGATGTCATTTTTAGCTCTAAATTAAATGTTAAAGACGATTTAAACATGTCAAGGTTATCAGCTAGTTAAAAGCATCATTCTAAACTTATCATTGGTGCTCATTGAGAAATTGTTTACAAATGAAGCATAATGCATGGCTTCATGCAGTTTGGATAGATTACTTGGAGGCTTTGTCGTAGCTATATCTGTCTTAAATTTTGTCACAATATAGAATATTCAGCTAGCTTAACGTGGGCATAGGATTCGTGTGATTCTTAACTAAAAATCAAAAGTTTTGGATAATTTAGTACGACCATTTAAAGTGATCATTCTAAACTGATCATTAGTGCTCATTGAGTAAAAGCTTATATATTAAGCATAATACATGTCATCACACATTTTAGGATAAATTTGATTACTTGAAGGCTTTGTGGTAGTTCTTTGAGTCTCAAATGTTTTCACGATATAGAAAATTGAGATAGCTTAATGTGGGCGTTGAATTCGTGTCATTCTGAACTCTAAATCAAATGTTAAAGAGGATGTAGTGCGGACATGAGAAGTTGATCAGATAGTTAAAATAATCATTTTAAACGAATCATTGGTGCTCATTGGGCAATGGTCTACAAATGAAACATAACGCATGGCATCACACAGTTTTGGATAGATTGGATTACTTGGAGGCTTTCTCGTAGCTATTTCTGTCTTAAATTTTTTTCACAATACAGAAGATTGAGTAAGCTTAATGTGGGTGTTGGATTCATGTCATTTTGAACTCTAAATCATATGTAACGACGATTTAGTGCAGACATACCAAGTTGATCGGCTAGTTAAAGTGATCATTCTAAACTGCTCATTGGTGCTCACTCAGCAAGGGTTTACAAATGAAGCATAATGTATGGCATCACACAATTTAGGGTAGATAGGATTACTTGAAGGCCTTTTCATAGCTAATGCGGCTTTAAATTTGATCAAAATATAGAAAATTGAGATAGTTTAACGTGAGAATTGGATTCATGTCAATCTGAACTCTAAATCAAAAGTTACGGACGATTTAGTTCAGACATGTCATCATCTTAAACTGATTATTGGGGCTCCTTGAGTAAAGACTTACAAATGATGCATAATGTATGGCCATCACATAGTTTGGGATACATTGGATTACTTGGAGGTTTTGTCGTAGCTCTTTCAGTGTCAAATGTTGTCAAAATATTGAAAATGGAGCTAGATTAAAGTGGGCATTTCATTCTGAACTCTAAATCAAAAATTACAGACGATTTAGTGAATAAATGTCAAGTTAATCGGCCAATTAAAATGATCATTCTGACTGATCATTAGTGCTCCTTGAGTAAAGGCTTATAAATGAAGCAATAGGAATGGCATCGTGCAGTTCGGGATACATTGGATTACTTGGAGGATTTATTGTAGCTATTTCTCTATTAAATTTTGTCACAATATAGAAAAGTGAGCTACCTTAACGTGGATGTTGGATTCGTGTGATTCTGAACTATAAATCAAAAGTTACAGACGATTTAGTGCATACATGTCAAATTTATCGGGCTGTTAAAATGATTATTCTAAACTGATCATTGTTGCTCCTTGAGTAAAGGCTAATAAATGAAGCATAATGCATGGCATCACACAGTTTGGGATACATTGGATTACTTGGAGGCTCTGCCATAGCCCTTTCGATCTCAAATATTGTCATAATATTGAAAATTGAGCTAGATTAACGTGGGCATTGGATTCATGTCATTTTGAGATCTAAATCAAATGTTCAAGATGATTTAGTCTGGGCATGTCAATTTGATCAGCTAGTTAAAATGAACATTCTAAACTAGTCATTGGTGCTCATTGGGCAAAGGTTTACAAATGAAGCATAATGCATGACATCACGCAGTTTGGGATAGATTGGATTACTTGGAAGCTTTTGTCATAACTGTTTTAGTCTTAAATTTTGTCAGAATGAGCTAGCTTAACGTGGGTGTTGGATCCGTGTCATTCTGATCTCTAAATCAAAAGTTACGGACAATTTAGTGCGGACATGTCGAGCTGATCGGCCAATTAAAATGATTATTCTAAACTGATATGTGGTGCTCATTGAGGAAAGGTTTACAAATGAAGCATAATGCATGGCATCATGCAGTTTGGGATACATTAGGTTACTTGGAGGCCTTGTTGTACCTATTTCAGTCTTAAATTTTGTCAAAATATATGAAAACTGAGCTAGGTGATTGTTGGTGTTGGATTTGTGTCATTCTGAATTCTAAATCAAAAGTTACGGACAATTTAGTACGGACATGTTTTGTTGATTGGGCAGTTAAAATGATCATTCTAAACAGAACATTGGCACTCCTTGAGTAAAGGCATATAAATGAAGCATAATGCATGACATCACGCAGTGGGGATACATTGGATTATTTGGAGCCTTTGTTTTAGGCCTTTCAGTCTCAAATGTTTTCACAATATTGAAAATAGAGCGAGATTAACGTGGGCATTGGATTTGTGTCATTCTGAACTCTAAATCAAATGAAAGATTTAGTGCATACATGTCAAGTTGATCGGCCAATTAAATTGATCATTCTAAACTGATCATTAGTGCTCATTATGTAAAGGTTTACAAACAAAGCATAATGCATGGCATCACACAGTTTCAGATAGATTGGATTACTTGGAGACTTTCTCGTAGCTATTTTGGTCTTAAATTTTGTCACAGTATAGAATATTGAGTTAGCTTAACATAGGCGTTGGATTCATATCATTCTGAACTCTAAATCAAAAGTTACGGACGATTTAGTGCCAACATCTCAAGTTGATTGGCCAGTTAAAGTGATCATCCTAGACTAATCATTCTAAACTAATCATTAGTGTGCCTTGATTAAACGCTTATAAATGAAAGATAATGCATGACATAACACAGTTTAAGATAAATTGGATTACTTGATGGCTTTGTGGAAGCTCTTTCAGTCTAAAATGTTGTCACAATATAGAAAGTTGAGCTACCTGTAAGAATATTGAGATTAGAGAGGAGAAATGTGACTAATTGAACCCAAAAACTCAAAGAGAAGCATGAGAAAATAAGAAATGTTCAGACTTATGGAGAAGAATCTCCAAAGAGTTTTTTTTTATACCATGAGTTTTTACAACCCTTTTATAGAGGATTTACAATGTGAACACAAAACAAAAACAAATTCAAACTTGTGGATGAGCTTGAATAGAGGAGAAGCTTGTCAACAACCAATGGGAAAAGAGGGGAAGAGCTGAAAACTGCCTCATGCACGTTTGGTGTTGTTACCAAGGCTATGTGCAGCACGCATGACTGTTTGGTGTGGTTACCAAGACTGTGTGCAGCATGGACATGTCCTTGTCACCTTGATTCTTCTCACAAGGCAACTATTTAACCATAAGGTTAATAATAACTCCCTCCTTTTTCTTCTCCCTTGTTATTCAAACTGAATTTTCGTTTCCCTCCGTGAATTAACTTGCTCACATTTGCCTTGTAGGTAAAGATAGGTCTTATTTGATTTTCCTATGTCAATACAACCTGAACATTGGCATTGGATTCTTGTCATTCTGAACTCTAGATCAAAAGTTATGGACGATTTAGTGTGTACATGTCAAGTTGATCGGCCAATTAAACTGATCATTTTAAATTGATCATTGGTGGTACTTGATTAAAAGCTTATAAATGAAGCATAATGAATGGCATCACACAGTTTGGGATACATTGGATTATTTGGATGCTTTGTCGTATCTATTTTGGTCTTAAATTTTGTTACAATATAGAAAATTGAGCTACCTTAAAGTGGGCGTTGGATTAATGTAATTCTGAACTCTAACTCAAAAAGTTACGAACGATTTAGTGCGGACATGTCAAGTTTATCTGCTAGTTAAAATGATCATTCTAAACTTATCATTGGTGCTCATTATGCAAAGGTTTAAAAATGAAGCATAATGCATGGCATCACAAAGTTTTGGATAGATTGGATTACTTGTACGCTTTGCCGTAGCGATTTGCGTCTTAAATTTTATCACAATATAGAATATTGAACTAGCTTAACGTGGGTGTTGGATTTGTGTTATTCTGAACTCTAAATCAAAAGTTACAAACGATTTGGTGCGGACATGTAAAGATTATCGGCTAGTTAAAGATATCATCATAAACTGATTATTCTAAACCGATCATTAGTGCTACTCTAGTAAAGGCTTATAAATGAAGGATAATGCATGGCATCACGCAGTTAAGGATAGATTGGATTATTTGAAGGCTTTGTGGTATATCTTTCAGTCTAAAATATTGTCACAATATAGAAAATTGAGCTAGCTTAACTTTGGCATTGGTTTCGTGTCATTATGAACTCTAAATAAAAAGTTACAAACGATTTAGCGCATCCATGTCTAGTTGATCAGCCAGTTAAACTGATCATTCTAAACTTATCATTGGTTCTCCTTGATTAAAGGCTTATAAATGAAGCGTAATGCATGGCATCAGGCAGTTTGGGATATATTGGAGTACTTGGATGCTTTCTCGTATCTATTTCGATCTTAAATTTTGTCACAATATAGAAAACTGAGTTACCTTAATGCGGGTGTTGAATTCATGTAATTTTGAACTCTAAATCAAAAGTTACGAACGATTTAGTGCGGACATGTCAAGTTTATCGGGTAGCTAAATTGATCATTCTAAACTGATTATTGGTGCTCATTGAGCAAAGGTTTACCAATGAAGCATAATGCATGACATCACATAGTTTGGGATAGATTGGATAACTTGGAGTCTTTGTCATACCTATTTTGGTTCTTAATTTTGTCACAACATAGAATATTGAGCTAGACTAACGTGGACGTTGGATTTATGTCATTCTGAACTCTAAATTAAAAGTTACATATGATTTAGTGCGTACTTGTCAAGTTGATCGGCCCCTTAAAATGATCATTCAAAACTGATCATTGGTGCTCCTTGAGTAAAGGCTTATAAATGAAGCATAAAGAATGACATCACGTAGTTTGGGATACATTAGATTACTTGGAAGATTTTTCGTTGCTATTTCGTTCTAAAATTGTGTCACAATATAGAAAATTGAGCTAGCTTAATGTGGGCGTTGGATTCATGTCATTCTGAACCTTAACTGGCTGATCAGGTTGACATGTCCGCACTAAATCATCTATAACTTTTCATTCAGAATTCTGAATGACACGAATACAACGCCCACATTAATGTAGCTCAATTTTCTATGTTGTGAAAAAAATTGAAGACTGAAATAGCTATGAGAGAACCCCAAGTAATCCAATCTATCGGAAGCTGCTTGATGCCATGCATTACGATTCATTTATAAGCTTTTACTCAATGAGCATTACGATTCATTTATAAGCTTTTACTCAATGAGCATTACTGATAAGTTTAGAGTGATCATTTTAATTGGCAGATCAATTTGACATGTCTGTACTAAATCGTCTATAACTTTTGATTCAAATCTCAGAACGACACGAATCCAATGCACACGTTAAGGTAGCTCAATTTTCTATATTGTGAGAAAATTTTAGAATGAAATAGCTATTACAAAGCCTCCAAGTAATCCAATCTATAACAATTTTCTTGATGCCATGCATTATGCTTCATTAATAAGCCTTTACTCAATGAGCACTAAATTTATTATATTGTGAAAAACTTAAAATCTGAAGTAGCTATTACAAAGCATCCAAGTAATCCAGTCTATGGCGAACTGTTTGATGCCATGCATTATGATTCATTAATAAGCCTTTACTCAATGAGCAACGATGATTAGTTTAGAATGACCATTTTAACTAGTCGGTACACTTGACATGTCTGTAGGAAATCACCTGTAATTATTGATTGAGTGCTTAGAATGACACGAATCCAATACCAACGTTAAGCTCGCTCAATTTGATATAGTGTGATAAAATTTAATACTGAAATATCTATTAAAAAGCTTCCAAGTAATAGAATATATCGCAAACAGGGTGATGCCATGCATTATGCTTGATTAATAAGCCATTACTCAATGAGCACCAATGATCAGTTTAGAATGATCATTTTAACTGGCCGATCAGCTTGACATGTCCGCTCTAAATCGTCTATAACTATTGATTCCAGGCACTGAATGACACGAATACAACGCTCACGTTAAACTACCTCAGTTTTCAATATTGTGTGAAAATTTAAAACTGAAATAGCTACACCAATGCCTCAAATTGTTGAATCTATCGCACACTGTGTGATGCCATGCATTATGATTCCTTAATAAGCCTTTACTCAAAAAGTACCGGTGATCAGTTTAGAATCATCAATTTAATTGGCAGATCAACTTGACCTCTACGCACTAAATATTCTATAACTATTGATTCAAAGCTCAGAATGACATGAATCCAATGCTCACGTTAATCTAGCTCAATTTATTATATTGTGAAAAACTTTATGACTAAAATAGCAAATTCAAAGCCCCCAAGTACTCCAATCTATCACAATCTGCTTGATGTCATGCATTATGTTTCATTAATAAGCCATTACTCAATGAGCACAAATGATTAGTTTAGAATGATCATTTTAACTAGTCGGTCAACTTGACATGTCAGCACGAAATCGCCTGTAACTATTGATTCGGAGCTCAGGATGACACGAATCGGATGTCCACGTTAAGCTAGATCATTTTTCTATAGCGTGACAAAATTTAAAACCGAAATAGCTATGAAAAAGTTTCCAAGTAATCGAATCTATCGCAAACAGCGTGATGCCATGCGTTATGCTAGATTAATAAGCCTTTACTCAATTAGCACTAATGACCAGTTGAGAATGATCATTCTAACTTGCCAATTAACTTCACATATCCGCACAAAATCGTTCGTAACTTCTTATTTAGAGCTCATAATGACACGAATCCAACGGCCACGTTAAGCTAGCTCAATTTTCGATGTTGTGACAAAATTTAAGATTCATTTTGCTACAACAAATCTTCGTAGTAATCAAATCTATTGCAAAAGCGTGATGCCATGCATTATGCTTGATTAATAAGCCTTTACTCAGTGAGCACCAATGATCAGTTTAGAATGATCATTTTAACAGGCCGATCAGCTTGACATGTCCGCTCTAAATCGTCTATAACTTTTGATTCGCACTTCAGAATGACACGAATCCAAAGCCCACATTAATGTAGGTCAATTTTCTATATTGTGAGAAAATATAGGAGTGAAATAGCTACAACAATGCTTCTAAGTAATCAAATCTAATGCAAACAACGCGACGCCATGCATTATACATGATGAATAAGCCTTTAGTCAATGAGCACTAATGATCAGTTTAGAATGATTATTTAACTGGCCGATCAGCGACATGTCCGCACTAAAAAGTCTATAACTTTTGATTCAGAGTTCCGAATGAAACGAATCCAAAGCCCACATTAAGGTAGCTCAGTTTTTTATATGGTGAAAAAAATTAAGACTGAAATAGCTACGCCAAAGCCTCCAAGTAATCCAATCAATTGCAAACTACTTGATGCCATGCATTATGCCTCATTAATAATCCTTTACTCAATGTGCACCAATGATTAGTTTAGAACGACCATTTTAACTAGTAGGTGAACTTAAGATGTCCGCACGAGATCGCCCGTAACTATTGATTCAGAGTTCAGAATGACATGAATCCAATGCCCACGTTAAGCTCACTTAATTTTCTATAGTGCGACAAAATTTAAGACTGAAATAGCTATAACAAAGCTTCCAAGTAATCGAATGTATAGCAAACATGGTGATGCCATGCATTATGCTTGATTAATAAGTCTTTACTCAATAAACACCAATGATAAGTTTTGAATGATCATTATTGCTGACTGATCATCTTAATATGTCCATACTAAATCATCTATAACTTTGATTCAGATCTCAAAATGACATGAATCCAACGCCCACGTTAAACTATTTCAATTTTCTATTTTTTGTGAAATTTAAGACTGAAATAGCTACGACAAAACCTCCAAGTAGTTGAATCTATAACAAACATTGTGATGCCACGCATTATGATTCATTAAAAAGCATTTACTCAACAACACCAATTACCAGTTTAGAATGATCATTTTAATTTGCAGTTAAACTTGACATGTCCGCACTAATCGTCTATAACTTTTGATTCAAAGCCCAGAATGACACGAATCCAATACTCACCTTAAACTTGCTCAATTTTTTATATTTTGAAAAAAAATTTAATGCTAAAATAGCTATTACAAAGCCTACGTGTAACCCAAACAATCGCAAACTGCTTGATGCATTGCATTATTCTTCATTAATAAGCCTTTACTCAATAAGTACCAATGATTAGTTTAAAATGATCATTGTAACTAGTCCGTCAACTTGACATGTCCGCACAAAATCGCCCGTAACTATTGATTCAGAGCTCTGAATGACACGAATCGAATGCCTACGTTAAGCTATCTCATTTTTCTATAGTGTGACAAAATTTAATACTGAAATAGCTACGACAAATCTTCCATGTAATCGAGAATCTATCGCAAACAGCGTGATGCCATGCATTGTGCTGGATTAATAAGCATTTACTCAATGAGCACAAATGCTCAGTTGAGAATGATCATTTTACCTCGCCGATTAACTTGACATGTCCGCACAAAATCATCCGTAACTTCTGATTCAGAGCTCAGAATGACACGAATTCAACGCCCACATTAAGCTAGCTCAATTTTCTATATTGTGAAAAAATTTAAGATCGTATTTGCTACAACAAAGCTACGAAGTAATCGAACCTATCGCAAACAGCGTTATGCCATGCATTATGCTTGATTAATAAGCCTTTACTCAATAAGCACCAATGTTCAGTTTAGAATAATCATTTTAACAGGCTGATCAGATTGACATGGCCGCACTAAATCATCTGTAACTTATGATTCAGACTTCATAATGACACGAATCCAAAGCCCACATTAATGTAGCTCAATTTTCTATATTGTAAAAAAATTTAAATCTGAAATAGCTATGACAAAGCTTCCAAGTAATCGAACCTATCGCAAACAGCGTGATGCCATGCATTATGCTTGATTAATAAGCCTTCACTCAATTAACACAAACAATCAGTTTAGAATGATCATTTTAACTGGCCCATCAGCTTGACATGTCCGCACTAAATGGTTTATAACGTTTGATTCAGAGTTCAAAATAACACGAATCCAACTCCCACATTAAGGTAGCTCAATTTTTTATATTGTGAAAAAATTAAAAACTCAAATAGCTATGACAAAGTCTCCAAGTAATCCAATCTATGGCAAACTGTTTGATGCCATACATTATGCTTCATTAATATGCCTTTACTCAATGAGCAACGATGGTTAGTTTAGAATGATAATTTTAACAAGTCTGTCAACTTGACATGTCCGCACAAAATCGCCCGTAACTATTGATTCAGAGCTCCAAATGACACGAATCGAATGCCTACGTTAAGCTAGCTCATTTTTCTATAGTGTGACAAAATTTAATACTGAAATAGCTACGACAAAGCTTCCATGTAATCGAGAATCTATCGCAAACAGTGTGATGCCATGCATTATGCTGGATTAATAAGCCTTTACTCAATGAACACAAAGGATCAGTTGAGAATGATCATTTTAACTCGCCGATTAACTTGACATGTCCGCACAAAATCACCCATAACTTCTGATTCAGAGTTCGGAATGACACGAATTCAACACCCACATTAAGCTAGCTCAACTTTCTATATTGTGAAAACATTTAAGATCATATTTGCTACAACAAAGCATCGAAGTAATCGAACCTATCGCAAACAGCCTGATGCCATGCATTATGCTTGATTAATAAGCCTTTACTCAATAAGCACCAATGATCAGTTTAGAATAATCATTTTAACAGGCTGATCAGATTGACATGTCCGAACTAAATCGTCAGTAACTTATGATTCAGACTTCAGAATGACACGAATCCAAAGACCACATTAATGTAGTTCAATTTTCTATATTGTGAAAAACTTTAAATCTGCAATAGCTATGACAAAGCTTCCAAATAATCAAATCTATCGCAAACAACGTGATGCCATGCATTATGCTTGATTAATAAGCCTTCACTCAATGAACACAAATGATCAGTTTAGAATGATCATTTTAACTGGCCCATCAGCTTGACATGTCCGCACTAAATAGTTTATAACTTTTGATTCAGAGTTCCGAATAACACTAATCCTACTCCCACATTAAGGTAGCTCAATTTTTTATATTGTGAAAAAATTAAAAACTGAAATAGCTACGACAAAGCCTCCAAGTAATACAGTCTATGGCAAACTGTTTGATGTCATATATTATGCTTCATTAATATTAGATTAGAATGATACTTTTAACTAGTCGGTCAACTTAACATGTCCTCATGAAATGGCCCGTAACTATTGATTCAGAGCTCCGAATGATACGAATCCAATGCGCATGTTAAACTCGCTCCATTCTCTATAGTGTCACAAAATTTAAGACTGAAATAGCTATAAAAAAGCAGGATGATGCCATGCATTATCGCCAACAGGATGATGCCATGCATTATGCTTGATTAATAAGCCTTTACTCAATGAGCACCAATGAGCACTTTGGAATGATCATTGTAACAGGCCGATCATCTTCACATGTCCGCACTAAACCGTCTATAACTTTTTATTCACCGCTCAAAACGACATGAATCCAACACCCACGTTAAACTACCTCCATTTTCTACATTTTGTGAAAAATTTTAAGACTGAAACAGCTACAATAAAGCTTCCAAGTCGCTGAATCTATCGCAAACTTTGTGATGCCATGCATTATGCTTCAATAATAAGCCTTTACTCAATGAGCACCAATGATCAGTTTAGAATGATCATTTTAATTAGCAGTTCAACTTGATATGTCGGCACTAAATCTTCTATAATTTTTTATTTAGAGCTCAGAATGACACGAATCCCATGCTCACCTTATGCTAGCTCAATTTTCTATATTATGAAAAAATTTAAGACTAAACTAGCTATTACAAAGCCCCCAAGTAGTCCAATCTATCACAATCTGCTTGATGCCTTGCATTATGCTTCATTAATAAGGCTTTACTCAATGAGCACTAATGATTAGTTTAGAATGATCATTTTAACTAGTCGGTCAACTTGACATGTACGCACAAAATCACCCGTAACTATTTATTCGGAACTCAGAATGACACGAATCGAATGCCCACATTAAGCTAGCTCATTTTTCAATAGTGTGACAAAATTTAAGACTGAAATAGCTACGACAAAGCTTCCAAGTAATCGAATCTATCACAAACAGTGTGATGCCATGCATTATACTGGATTAATAAGCCTTTACTCAATGAGCACAAATGGTCAGTTGAGAATGATCATTTTAACTCGCTGATTAACTTGCAATGTCCACACAAAATCATCCGTAACTTCTGATTCAGAGTTCAGAATGACACGAATCCAATGCCCACGTTAAGCTAGCTCAATTTTCTATATTGTGATAAAATTAAAGACTGAATTTGCTATAACAAAGCTTCAAAGTAATCGAATCTATCGCAAACAGCGTGATGCCATGCATTATGCTTGATTAATAAGCCTTTTCTCGATGAGCACCAATCATCAGTTTAGAATAATCATTTTAGCTGGCCGCTCAGCTTGACATGTCCACACTAAATCGTCTATAACTTTTGATTCAGACTTCAGAATGACACGAATCCAAAGCCCACATTAATGTAGCTCAATTTTCTATATTGTGAAAAAATTTAAAACTGAAATAGCTACGAAAAAGCTTGCAAGTAATCGAATCTATCGCAAAAATTTAGGACCCAAATAGCTACAACAAAGCCTCCAAGTAATCCACTTTATCCCTAACTGCGTGATGTCATGCATTATGCTTCATTTGTAACCCTTTTCTCAATGAGCACCTATGATCAGTTTAGAATGATCATGTTTTTACTTGATATGTCTGCACTAAATCGTTCGTAACTTTTGATTTAGAGTTCAGAATGCACGAATTCAATGCCCACATTATGCTAGCTCAATTTTCTATATTGTGACAAAATTTAAGTCCGAAATAGCTATAACAAAGCCTCCAAGCAATCCATTCTATCCCCAACTGCGTGATGCATGCATTATGCTTCATTTGTAAACCTTTGCCCTCTGAGCACCAATGATCAGTTTAGAATGATCATTTAACTGGCCAATCAACTTGACATGTCCGTACTAAATTGTTCGTAACGTTTGATTTAGAGTTCAGAATTACACAAATTCAACGCCCACATTAAACAAGCTCAATTTTCTATATTGTGACAAAATTCAAGACCAAAAAGTAATGAGAAAGCCTCCAAGTAATCGAATATATCCTTGACTACGTGATGCTTCATTTAGAAGCCTTTACTCAAGGAGCACCAATGATTAGTTTAGAATTATCATTTTAACTGGCCAATCAAAATTACATGTCCGCACTAAATCGTCTTTAACTTTTGATTTAAAGTTCATAATAACATGAAACCAACGCTCACGTTAACCTAGCTCAATTTTCTATATTGTCGTAAAATTTATGACCGAAATAGCTACAAAAAGGTCGCCAAATCCAATCTATCCCAAACTCTGTGATGCCATGCATTATGCTTCATTTGTAAACGATTGTTCAATGAGCACTAGTCGGTCAACTTAACATGTCCTCATGAAATTGCCCGTAACTATTGATTCAGAGCTCTGAATGATACGAATCCAATGCCCATGTTATAATGATCATTTTCATTATAATGATCATTTCATTATAACATGTCGTTCAATGAGGACATTTTCATTTTATAATGATCATTTTAACTAGTTGATCAACTTGACATATCCGCAATAAATCTTCTTTAACTTTTAATTTAGAGTTTAAAATGACATGAACCCAACGCCCATATTAAGCTATCTCAATTTTCCATATGGTGACAACATTTGATACTAAAAAGCCTCAAAGTAATCCAATCTATCCTGAACTACATGATGCCATGCATTATGATTCATTTATAAGCCTTTACGCAAGGAGCACCAATGATCAGTTTAGAATAATCATTTTAACTGGCCGATGAACTTGTCATGTCGCACTATATCATTCATAACTTTTGATTAAGAGTACAGAATGACACAAATCCAACACCCACGTTAAGATAGCTCAATTTTCTATATTGTGACAAAAGTTAGGACCGAAATAGCTACAGGAAAAGTCTCCAACAAATCCAGTATATCCCAAACAGCATGATGCCATGCATGATGCTTCATTTGTAAAGCTTTGCTCAATGAGCACCAACGATATGTTTAGAATGATCAATTTAACTAGCCGATCAACTTGACATGTCCGCACCAAATTGTCTCTAACTTTTGATTCATATTCCTTAAAGACACGAATCCAACACTGGCGTTAAGTTGGCTCAATTTTCTACATTGTGACAAAATTTAATACCAAAATAGCTATGACAAAGTCTCCAAATAATCCAACCTATGCCAAACTGCGTGATGCCATGCATTATGGTTCATTTGTAAACCTTTGCTCAATGAGCACCAATTATCAGTTTAGAATGATCACTTTAACTAGATGATCAACTTGACATGTCCGCAATAAATCGTCTTTAACTTTGGATTCAGTGTTCAGAATGACACAAATCCAACACCCACGTTAACCTAACTCAATTTTCTACATTGTGACGAAAATTGAGACCAAAAAAGCTACGATAAAGTATCCAAGTAATCCAACCTATCCACGTTTAGAAATATCATTTTAACTAACTGATCAACTTGACATGTCCGCACTAAATCGTCTTTAACTTTTGACTTAGAGCTCAAAATAACATGAATCCAACGCCCACATTAAGCTATCTCAATTTTTCATATTGTAACAACATTTGAGACAGAAAGAGCTACGAAAAGCCTCAATATATTCCAATATATCCTAAACAGCGTGATGCCATGCATTATGCTTCATTTATAAGATTCTAATCATGAGCACCAACGATCGGTTTAGAATAATCATTCTAACTGCCCGATGAACTTGACGTTTCGCACTAAATTGTTCTTAACTTTTGATTAAGAGTTCAGAAAGACAAAAATCCAAAACCCACGTTAACCTTGCTCAATTTTCTATATTGTAACAAAATTTAGGACCGAGATAGCTATGAAAAACTCTATACGTAATCCAATCTATCTCAAACTTTATGATGTCATGCATTATGTTTGATTTGTAAACCATTGCTCAGTGAGCACCAATGAGCAATTAGAATGATCAATTTAACTGCCCGATCAACTTGACATGTCCGCATTAAATCGTCTTTAACTTTTGATTTATAACTCAAAATGACATGAATCCAACACCCACGTTAAGCTAGCTCAATTTTCCATATCGTAACAACGTTTGAGACTAAAAGAGCTAGGCAAAGCCTCAATGTAATCCAATATATCCTAAACTGCGTAATGCAATGCATTATGTTTCATTTATAAGCTTTTACTTAAGGAGCACCATTGATCTGTTTAGAATAAATATTTTAATTGGCCGATGAACTTGACATCTTGCACTAAATCGTTCGTAACTTTTGATTTAGAGTTCCGATTGACACAAATCCAAAACCCATGTTAAGCTAGTTTAATTTTCTCTATTGTGACAATATTTAGGACGAAAATAGCAATGAGAAAGTCTCCAAGTAATCCAACCTAAGCCAAATTGCGTGATGCAATGCATTATGCTACATTTCTAAACCTTTGCCCAATGAGCACCAATTATCAATTTAGAATGATCACTTTAATTAGCTGACCAACTTGACATGTCCGCAATAAATTGTCTTTAACTTTTGATTCAGACTTCAGAATGACACAAATCCAACACCCACGTTAAGCTAGCTCCATTTTCTATATTGTGACAAAATTTAAGACCAAAATAGCTATGACAAAGTCTCCAAGTAATCTAACCTATCCTTGTTTAGAATGATGACTTTAACTAGCTGATCAACTTGACATGTCCGCACTAAATCGTCTTTAACTTTTGACTTAGAGCTCAAAATGACATGAATTCAATGCCCACATTAAGCTAGCTCAATTTTCCATATTGTAACAACATTTGAGACTGAAAGACTAAAAATGCAAACCAATATATCCTAAACTGCGTGATGTCGTGCATTATCCTTCATTTATAAGTTTTTACTCAAGGAGAACCAATGATCAGTTGGAATAATCATTTTAAATGGCCGATGAACTTCTCATGCCGCACTATATTGTTCGTAACTTTTGATCTAGAGTTCAGAATGACACAAATCCAACACCCACGTTAATCTAGCTCAATTTTCTATCTTGTGACAAAATTTAGAGCCGAAATAGCTACGGAAAACTATCCAAGTAATCCAATATATCCCAAACTGCGTGATGCCATGCACGCCGCTTTATTTGTAAAACTTTGCTCAATGAGCACCAACAATATGTTTAGAATGATCAATTTAACTGGCCGATCAAGTTGACATGTCCCCACTAAATCTTCTTTAACTTTTGATTCATAGTTCATAATGACAAGAATCCAACGCCGACGTTAAGCTAGCTCAATTTTCTACATTGTGACGAAATTTAATACCAAAATAGCTACGACAAAGTCTACAAGTAATCCAACCTATGCCAAGTTGTGTGATGCCATGCATTATGCTTCATTTGTAAACCTTTGCTCAATGCGCACCAATTCTCAGTTTAGAATGATCACTTTAAATAGCTGATCAACTTGACATGTCCGCACTAAATCATCTTTAACTTTTGATTCAGATTTTAGAATGACACAAATCCAACACCAAGGTTAAGCTAGCTCCATTTTCTATATTGTGACAAAATTTAAGACCAAAATAGCTACGATAGAGTCTCTAAGTAATCCAACCTATCCAAGTTTAGAATGGTCACTTTAACTAGCTGATCAACTTGACATATCCGCACTGAATTGTCTTTAACTTTTGACTTAGAGCTCAAAATGACATGAATCCAATGCCCACATTAAGCTAGCTCAATTTTCCATATTGTAACAACATTTGAGACTGAAAGAGCTAATCGAACCCTCAATGCAATTCAATATATCCTAAACTGTGTGATGTCGTGCAGTATGCTTCATTTATAAGCTTTTACTCAAGAAGCACCAATGATCAGTTGGAATAATCATTTTAAATGGCTGATGAACTTGTCATGTCGCACTAAATCTTTCGTAACTTTTGATTTAGAGTTCAAAATGACACAAATCCAACACACACGTTAAGCTAGCTCAATTTTCTATATCATGACAAAATTTAGGACCGAAATAGCTACGGAAAAGTCTCCAAGTAATTCAATATATCCCAAACTGGGTGATGCCATGCATAACGCTTTATTTGTAAAACTTTGCTTAATGAGCACAAACGATATGTTTAGAATGATCAATTTAACTGGCCTATCAACTTGACATGTCCGCACTAAATCGTCTTTAACTTTTGATTCATAGTTCATAATGAGACGAATCCAATGCCGACGTTAAGCTAGCTCAATTTTCTACACTGTGACAAAATTTAATACCAAAATAGCTATGAAAAAGTCTCCAAGTAATCCAACCTATGCCAAGTTGCGTGATGTCATGCATTATGCTTCATTTGTAAACCATTGCCAATGAGCACCAATTATCAGTTTAGAATGATCACTTTAAATAGCTGATCCACTTGACATATCCGCACTAAATCATCTTTAACTTTTGATTCAGAGTTTAGAATGACTCAAATCCAACACCCAGGTTAAGCTAGCTCCATTTTCTATATTGTGACAAAGTAGCAATGATCAATTTAGAAAGATCATTTTAACAGGTCGATCAACTTGACATGTCTGCACTAAATCACCTGTAACTTTTGATTTTAGAGTTCATAATGACATGAATCAAACGCCCACGTTAAGGTAGTTCAATGTTTTATATTGTGACAATATTTGAGACTGAAAGAGCAAGACAAAAGCCTTTAAGTAATCCAATGTCTCCCAAACTACGTTATGGCATGCATTATACTTCATTTATAAGTCTTTATTCAAGAAGAACCAATGATCAGTTTAGAATGATCATTTTAATTGGCTGGTCAACTTAAGATGTTCGCACTGAATTGTCTGTATCTTTTTATTTAGAGTTCAGAATGACACGAATCCAACGCCCACGTCAAGCTAGCTAGAATTTCTATATTGTGAAAAAATTTAAGACCGAAATAAAAGCCTCCAAGTAATCCAATCTATTCCAAACTGTGTGATGGCATGTATTATGCTCCATTTATAAGCATTTACTCGAGGAGCACCAATGATAAGTTTAGAATGATCAATTTAACTATCTGATCAACTAATCGTCTTTAACTTTTGATTTAGAGATCAAAATTACATGAGTCTAATGCCCATGTTAAACTACCTCAATTTTCCATATTGGGACAACATTTAAGACTGAAAGTGCTACTAGAAAGCCTCCAAGTAATCCGATGTATCCCAAACTGTGTGATGTCATGCATTATGCTTCATTTATATGCCTTTACTCAAGGTGCAACAATGCTTAGTTTAGAATGATCATTTTAACTAGCTGATCAACTTAAAATGTCTGCACTAAATTGTCTTTAACTTTTGATTTAGAGCTCAAAATGACATGAGTCTAGTGCCCACGTTAAGCTAGCTAAATTTCCCATATTGTGACAACATTTGAGACTTAAAGAGTTAAAAAAAGCCTCCAAGTAATCCAATGTATCGCAATCAGCATGATGCCATGCATTATGCTTCATTTATAAGCCTTTACTTAAGGAGCACAAATGACCAATTCGGAATTATCATTTTAACTGGCCGATCAACTTGACATGTCCACACTAAATTTTCTGTAACATTTCATTTAGAGTTTAGAATGACATGAATCCAATGCCCACGTTAAGCTAGCTAAATTTCTCATATTACAACATTTGAGACTGATATAACTACGAAAAAGCCAATGTATCCCAAACTGTGTGATGCCATGCATTATGCTTCCTTTTTAAGTCTTTACTCCAAGAGCAGTAGTGATAAGTTTAGAACGACTTTTTAACTAGCTGATATACTTGACATGTCCGCTATAAATCCTCTTTAGCTTTTGATTTAGAGTTAAAAATGACATGAGCGCAATGCCCACGTTAAGGTAGCTCAATTTTCGATATTGTGACAGCATTTGAGACAAAAAGAGCTACGAAAAAGTGTCCAAGAAATCCAATGTATCCCAAACTGTGTGATGCCATGCATTATGCTTCATTTATAAGCCTTGACTTAAGAAACACCAATGATTAGTTTAAAATGATCATTTTAACTGGCCGATCAATTTGACATGTCCGCAATAAATCGTCCATAACATTTGATTTAGAGTTCATAATAACATGAATCAAATGCCCAAGTTAAGCTAGCTCAATATTCCATATATATTGTGACAACATTTGAGAGTGAAAGAGCTACGGAAAAGCCTCCAAGTGATCCATCGTATCTCAAACTGCGTGATGCCATGCATTATGCCTCATTTATAAGCCTTTACTTAAGGAGGACCACTGATCAGTTTAGAATGATCATTTTAACTGGCCAATAAATTTGACATGTCCGCATTAAATCGTTTGTAACTTTTTACTAGAATTCAGAATTACACGAATCCAATGCCTACGTTAAGCTAGATCAATTTTCATATATATATTGTGACAACATTTGAGACTAAAAGAGATAAAAAAAGCCTTGAAGTAATGTAATGTATCCCAAACTGCATGATGCCATGCATTATGCTTCATTTATAAGGCTTTACTCAGGGAGCACCAATGATCAGTTTAGAATGATCATTTTAATTAGCTGACCAACTCGACATGTCCTCACGAAATCGTCCTTAACTTTTTATTTAGAGTTCCGAATGACACGAATCGAACGCCCACGTTTAGCTATCTTAATTTTCAATATTGTGACTGCATTTCAGACAGAAAGAACTACGAAAAAGCGTCCAAGTTATCCAATGTATCCCAAAGGGTGTGATGACATGCATTATGATTCATTTATAAGCCTTTACTTAAGAAGCACCAATGATTAGTTTAAAATGATCAGTTCAACTTACCGATCAATTTGACATTTTCGCACAGAATCATCCATAACTTTAGATTTAGAGGTTAGAATGACACGAGTCCAACGCGCACACGTTAAGCTAGCCCAATTTTATTTATTGTGACAAAAATTAAGTCTGAAATACCTACGACAAAGCCTCCAAGTAATCCAATTTATCATTTCAAACTCCGTGATGCCGTACATTATTCTTCATTTATAAGCCTTTACTCAAGGAGCAGCAATGATCAGTTTAAAATCATCATTTTAACTAGCTGATCAACTGGACATGTCCGCACTAAATCATCTTTAACTTTTGATTTCGAGCTCAAAATAACATGAGTCCAACTCCCACGTTAAGCTAACTCAATTTTCCATATTGTGACACCTTTTGAGATTAAAAGAGCTATGAAAAAGCCTCCATGTAATCCAATGTATCCTAAACTGCGTGATGCCATCCATTATGCTTCATTTATAACCCTTTACTCAAGGAGCACCAATGATCAAATTAGAATGATCATTTTAATTGGATGATCAACTTGACATGTCCGCACTAAATCGTCTGCAATTTTTGATTTAGAATTCAAAATGACAAAAATCCAACGCCCACATTAAGCTAGCTCAATTTTAAATAGTGTGAAAAAATTGAATCCAAAATAGCTATGACAAAGCCTCCAAGTAATCCAATCTATCCCAAACTACGTGATGCCATGCATTATGCTTTATTTTTAATCTTTTACTTAAGGAGCATCAATGATATGTTTAGAATGACCATTTTAACTGGCGATCAACGTGAAATGTCCGCACTATATCGTCCATAACTTTTGATTTAGTGTACAAAATGACATGAATTCAACACCCACGTTAAGCTAGCTCAATTTTCTATATTGTGACAAAATGTAAGACCAAAATAGCTACGAGAAAGCCTCCAAGTAATCCAAGCTATTCCGCACTGCGTGATGCCATGCATTATGCTTCATTCATAAGCCTTTACTCAAGGAGCACAAATGATCTGTTTAAAATGATCATTTTAACTAGCTGATCAACTTGACATGTGGGAACTAAATCATCTTTAACTTTTGATTTAGAGCTCAAAATAACATGCGTCCAACTCTCACGGGAATCTAGCTTAATTTTCTATATTGTGACACCATTTGAGACTGAAAGAGCTACAAAAAAGTGTACAAGTAATTTAATGTATCTTGAACTGCGTGATGCCATCCATTATGCTTCATTTATAACCCTTTACTCAAGGAGCATGAATGAACAATTTAGAATGATCATTTTCATTACATGATCAACTTGACATGTACGCATTAAATCGTACGTAATTTTTGATTTAGAGTTCAAATTGAAACAAATCCAACGTCCACATTAACCTAGGTCAATGTTTAATATTGTGAGAAAATTTAAATCCAAAAGAGCGACGACAAAATATCCAAGAAATCTAATCTATCCCAAACTGCGTGATGCCATTTATTATGCTTCATTTATTAGCCTTTACTTAAATAAGCACCAATGATCATTTTTGAATGATCATTTTAACTGGCCGGTACACTGGAAATGCCCATAACTTTTGATTTATAGTTCAGAATGATATGAAACACCCACGTTAAGCTAGCTCAATTTTCTATATTGTGACAAAATTTAAAGCCAAAATAGGTATGACAAAGCCTCCAAGTAATCCAATCTATTTCAAACAGCGTGATGCCATTGATTATGTTTCATTTATAAGCTTTTGCTCAAGGAGCACAAATGATAAGTTTAGAATGATCATTTTTAACTATCTGATCAACTGGACATGTCCACTCTAAATCATCTTTAACTTTGATTTAGAGCTCAAAATGACATAAATACAACACCCACGTTAAACTAACTCAATTTACCATATCGTGACAACATTTGAGATTGAAAAAGCTAGTACAAAGCCTCCAAGTAAACCGATGTATCCCAAACTACGAGATGTCATGCATTATGCTTCGTTTATAAGCCTTTACTTATGGAGCAGTAATGATCAATTTAGCATGATTATTTTTACTCTCCGATCAACTTGAGATGTCCGCTGTAAATTGTCCATAACTTTTGATTTAGTGTTCAGAATGACACTAATACAACACCCACGCTAATCTAGCACAATTTTCTATATTGTGAAAGCATTTGGAACTGAAAGAGCTACGAAAAAGCCTCCATGTAATCCAATGTATCCCAAATTGCGTGATGCCATGCATTATGCTTCATTGATAAGCCTTTATTTAAGGAGCACCAATGATCATTGCAGACTATATCAATTTACCATATTGTGACAATATTAGAGACTGAGAGAGCTACTACAAACGTTCCAAGTAATCCCATGTATCCCAAACCGAATGATGCATACATTATGCTTTATTTATAAGGCTCTACTCAAGGAGCACCAATGATCAGTTTAGAATGATCATTTTAACTGGCCGAACATGACATGTCCGCACTAAATCGTCTGTAACTTTTGATTTAGACTTCAGAATGACACGAATTCAACACCAGTTAATCTAGCTCAATTTTCAATATTGTGACAAAATTTAAGACCAAAATAGCTATGATAAAGCATCGAAGTAATCCAATCTATCCCAAACTACGTGATGTCATGTATTATGCTTCATTTATAAGGCTTTACTCAGGGAGCACCAATGATCAGTTTAGAATGATCATTTTAATTAGCTGTTCAACTCGACATGTCCTCATGAAATCGTCCTTAACTTTTTATTTAGAGTTTCGAATGACACGAATCCAACGCCCACGTTTAGCTATCTCAATTTTCCATATTGTGACTGCATTTCAGACAGAAAGAACTACGAAAAAGGGCCCAACTAATCCAATGTATCCCACAGGGTGTGATGACATGCATTATGATTCATTTATAAGCCTTTACTTAGGAAGCATCAATGATTAGTGTAAAATGATCAGTTCAACTGACCGATCAATTTGACATTTTCGCACTGAATCGTCCATAACTTTAGATTTAGAGTTTAGAATGACACGAGTCCAACGCGCACACGTTAAGCTAGCTCAATTTTATTTATTTAGAAAAAAATTAAGTCTGAAATACCTACGACAAAGGCTCCAAGTAATCCAATTTATCCCAAAATGCGTGATGTCGTATATTATGCTTCATTTATATGCCTTTACTCAAGTAGGACCATTGAACAGATTAAAATGATCATTTTAACTGGCCGATAAACTTGACATGTCCGCACTAAATCGTACATTACTTTTGATTTAGAGTTCTGAATGACACGAATCAAACCTCCCTGTTAAGCTACGTCAATTTTCTATATTGTAACAATATTTGAGACTGAATGAGCTATAACAAAGCCTCCGAGTACTCCAATGTATCATAAACTTTGTGATGACATTCATTATGCTTCATTTATAAGCCTTTACTCAAGGAGCACCAATCATCAGTTTAGAATGATCAGTTTATAATGATCATTTTAACTAGCTGATCAACTTGATATGACCGGATTAAATTATCTTTAATATTTGATTTAGAGCTCAAAATGACATGAATCCAAAGCCCACCTCAATCTAGCTCAATTTTCAATATTGTGAAATCATTTCAGAGTAGTCAAGATAGGTACAACAAAGCCTCCAAGTAATCCAAAGTATCCCAAATTGCGTGATGCCATGCATTATGCTTCATTTATAAGCCTTTACTAAAGGAGCACCCATGATCAGTTTAGAATTATCATTTTAAGTGGCCGATCAACTTGACCTTTCCACACTAAATCGTCTGAAACTTTTCATTTAGAGTTCAGAATGACACAAATCCAATGCCCACGTTAAGCTAGCTCAATTTTCATTACAGTGATTAAATTTAACACTGAAATAGCTACGACAAAGCCTCCAAGTATTCCAATCTATCCAAAATTGCTGGATGCCATGCATTATGCTTCATTTAAAACCTTTGCTTAATGAGCACATGATAACTTTAGAATGACAATTTTAACTTGCTGATCAACTTGAAATGTCCGCACTAAATCGTCTTTAACATTTGAGTTAGACCTAAAAATCACATGAATCCAACGCCCACATTAATCTAGCTCAATTTTCAATATTGTGACAATATTTGAAGCTGAAAGAGTTACGGCGAAGCCTCCAAGTAATCCAATATATCCCAAACTATGTGATGTTATGTATCATGTTTCATTAATAAGCCTTTAATCAAGAAGAACCAATGATCATTTCACAATGATCATTTAAACTGGCCGATGAACTTGTCATGTCGGAACTAAATTGTCCGTAACTTTAGATTTAGAGTTTCGAATGACACGAATCCTACACCCACGTTAAGCTAACTCAATTTTATATATTGTGATTAAATTTAAGACCAATCTATCTATCTCAAACTGCTAGATCCTAAACTGCCTGATGCCATGCATTATGCTTCATTTTCAACCTTTGCTCAAAGAACACCAATGATCAGTTTAGAATGATCATTTTAACTAGCTGATCAACTTGAAATATCCGAAATAAATTTTCTTTAACATTTCAGTTAGACCTAAATGAATCCAACATCTACATTAATCTAGCTCAATTTTCAATATTGTGACAACATTTCTGAATAGTCTAAAAAAGCTACAACAAAACTTCCAAGTAATCCAATGTATCCCAAACTAAGTGATGCCATGCATTATTCTTCATTTATAAGCCTTGAGTCAAGGAGCACCAATGATCAGTTAGAGTTATCATTTCAACTGGCCGATAAACTTGACATGTCTGCACTAAATCGTTTAAATCTTTTGATTTATAGTTCACAATGACAAGAATCCCATGCAACATTAAGCTAGCTCAAGTTTCTATATTGTTGTTAAATTAAAAACCAAAATAGCTACGACAAAGTCTTTCATGTAATCCAATGTATCCCAAACTGCTATATGTCATGCCTTATGATTCATTTGTAAACCTTTTTTCAACGAGCAACAATGATCATTTTACAATGATCATTTTAACTAGGTGGTCAACTTGACATGTCCGGCCTAAATTGTCTTTAACATTTGAGTTAGACTTAAAAATGATACGAATCCAACGCCCACGTTAATCTATCTCAATTTTCAATATTGTGACAACTTCTGAGACCAAAAGAGATACGACAAAAACTCCATGTAATACAATTTATCCCAAACTGCATGATGGTATGCATTACGCTTCATTTATAAGCCTTTACTCAAGGAGCACTAGTGATCAGTTTAGAATGTTCATTTTAACTGGCCGATCAACTTGACATGTCTGCACTAAATTATCCGTAACTTTTGATTTAGAATTCAGATTGACACGAATCCAACACCCACTTTAAACTAGCTCAGTATTCTTTATTGTAACAAAATTTATAGCTACGATAAAGCCTCCAAGTAATCAAATCTATCACAGACTACGTGATGCCATGCATTATGCTTAATTTATAAGCCTTTAGTCAAGGAGCACCAATGATCAGTTTAGAATTGTCATTTTAACTGGCCGATCAACTTGACATGTCCGCACAAAATCATTTGAAACTTTTGATTTAGAGTTCAGAATGACTAGAATCCAACGCCCACATTAACCTAGCTCAATTTTATATATTGTGGTTAAATTTAAGACCAAAATAGCTATGAAAAACCCTCCAAGTAATCCAATGTATCCGAAATTGCTGGATGTCGTGCATAATGCCTAATTTGTAAACTTTTACTCAATGAGCACCAATGATCAGTTTAGAATGATCATTTTAACTAACTGATCAATTTGGTATGTCCGGAATAAATTTTAGTTAGAGCTCAGAATGACATGAATCCAACGCCCACCTTAATCTAGCTCAATTTTCAATATTGTGACATCCTTTCAGAATAGTCTCAAAAAGCTACGAAAAAACCTCCACATAATCTAATGTATTCCAAACTGTTTGATGCCATGCTTTATGATTCATTTATAAGCCTTTACTTAACGAGCACCCATGATCAGATTAGAAATATAATTGTAATGGGCCTATCAACTGGACATGTCCGCACTAAATCGTCTTAAACTTTTCATTTATAGTTTAGAATGACACGAATCCAAATCCCACGTTAAGCTAGCTCAATTTTCTATATTGTGATCAAATTTAAGGTCGAATTAGCTACAACAAAGCCTCCAAGTAATCCAATGTATCCCGAACTGCTGGATGCCATGCCTTATGCTTCATTTGTAAACCTTTTCTCATTGAGAACCAATGATTAGTTTAGAATGATCATTTTAACTAGCTGATCTACATGACATGTCCAGACTAAATCGTATTTAACATTTGAGTTAGACCTAGAAATGATTTGAATCCAATGCCCCCGTTTATCTAGCTGAATTTTCAATATTGTGACAACATTTGAGACTGAAACAGCTACGACAATTCCTCCAAGTAATCCAATATATCCCAAACTAAGTGATGTTATGTATTATAATTTATTTATAAGCCTTTACTCAAGGAGCACTTATGATCAGTTTAGAGCTCAAAATAACATGAATCCAACACCCACCTTAATCTAGCTCAATTTCAATATTGTGAAAACATCCCAGAATAGTCTCAAAAAGCTACAACAAAGCCTACAAGTAATAAAATGTATTCCAAACTGTGTGATGCCATGTTGTGTACCTCATTTATAAGCCTTTACTCAAGGAGCACTAATGATCAGTTTAGAATGATCATTTTAACTGGCTGATCAACATGACATGTCCGCACTAAATTATTCATAACTTTTAATTTAGAGTTCAGAATGATACGAATCCAATGTCCACTTCAAGCTAGCTCAGTATTCTATATTATTACAAAATTTAAGATGAAATAGCTGCAACGAAGCCTCCAAGTAATTCAATCTATCACCGACTGCATCATGCCATGTATTATGCTTCATTTGTAAACCTTTGCTCAATGACCACCAATAATCAGTTTAGAATGATCATTTTAACTAGCTGATCAACTTGACATGGCTGGACTAAATCGTCTTTAAAATTTGATTTCGAGCCCAAAATGACATGAATCGAACGCCCACCTTAATCTAGCTCAATTTCCAATATTGTGACATCATTTATGAATGGTCTCAAAACGCTACGACTAAGCCTCCAAGTAATCCAATGTATCCCAAACTTCATGATGCCTTGCATTATGCTTCATTTATAAGTCTTTACTCAATGAGCACCAATGATAAGTTTAGAATGATCATTTTAACTAGCTGATCAACTTGACATGTCCGATTTTAATCGTCTGAACTTTTGATTTAGAGTTCAGAATGACACGAATCTATTGCCCACGTTAACCTAGCTCAATTTTCTATATTTTGAGTAAATTTAAGACCAAAATAGCTACGACAAAGCATCCAAGTAATCCAATCTATCCCAAACTACTGGATACCATGCATTATGCTTCATTTGTAAACCTTTTCTCAATGAGCCCCAATGATAAGTTTAGAATGATCATTTTAACTAGCTGATCAACTTGACATGTCCGGACTAAATCGTCTTTAACATTTGAGTTATACCAAAAAAAATGACATGAATCTAATGCCCACGTTAATCTAGCTAAATTTTCAATATTGTGACAACATTTGAGCTTAAAAGAGCTACGTCAAAGCTTCATCTGTAAACCTTTGCTCCATGACAACTTAACATGCAGTATGCTTCATTTGTAAACCTTTGCTCAATGAGCACCAATGATCTGTTTGGAATGATTATTTTAACTAGCTGTTCAACTTAACATGTCCGTACTAAATCCTCTTTCACATTTGATTCAGAGCTCAAAATGACATGAATCCAATGCCCACATTAATCTAGGTAAATCTTTAATATTGTGACAACATTTGAGAGTGAAAAAGCTACACCAAAGCCTCCAAGTAATCCAATCTATTCCAAACTGCGTGATGCCATGCATTATGCTTCATTAATAAAAATTTTCTCAATGAGCACCAATGATCAGTTTAAAATGATCATTTTAACTAGCTGACCAACTGGAGATTTCCGGACTAAATCGCCTTTAATAGTTGAATTACAGCTCAAAATGACATGAATCCAACGCCCACCTTAATCTAGATCAATTTTCAATATTGTGACAACATTTGAGAGTGAGAGAGCTATGACAAAGTCTCCAAGTAATTCAATTTATCCCAAACTGCCTGTTGTCATGCATTATGCTTCATTTATATGCCTTTACTCAAGGAGCACCAATGATCAGTTTAGAATGATCATTTTAACTGGCCGATCAACTTGACATGTCCGCACTAAATTGTCAATAACTTTTGATTTAGAGTTCAGAATGATACGAATCTAACACCCCCTTTAAACTAGTTCAATATTCTATATTGTGACATAATTTAAGACCGATATACCTACGACAAAGCCTCCAAGTAATCCAATCTATCAAAAACTGCGTGATGCCATGCGTTATGCTTCATTTGTAAACCTTTGCTCAATGAGCACCAATAATCAGGTTAGAATGATCATTTTAACTAGCTGATCAACTTGACATGTCCAGACTAAATTGTCTTTCATATTTGAATTAGAGCTCAAAATGACATGAATCCACTGCCCACCTCAATCTAGCTCAATTTTCAATAATGTGAAAACATTTGAGACTGAAAGAGCTACGACAAAGCCTCCAAGTAATCCAATATATCCCAAACTGCGTGATGCCATGCATTAAGCTTCATTCATAAGACTTTACTCAAGGAGTACCAATGATCAGTTTAGAATGATCATTTTAATGGGCAGATAAACTACACATGTCCGCACTAAATTTTCTGTATGTTTTGATTTAAAGTTCAGAATGACAAGAATCCAATGCCCGCGTTAAGCTAGATCAAGTTTCTATATTGTGAATAAATTTAAGACCGAAATAGCTATGAAAAAGCCTCCAAGTAATCCAATCTCTCACAAACAGCGTGATGCAATGGAATATGCTTTATTTGTAAACCTTTGCTTAATGAGAACCAATGATCAGTTTAGAATGATCATTTTAACTAGCTAATCAACTTGAAATGTCCGGACTACAATGTCTTTAATATTTGAATTAGAGCTCAAAATGACATAAATCCAATGCCCACCTTAATCTAGCTCAATTCTCAATATTGTGACAACATTTGAGACTGAGAGAGCTACGACAAAGCCTCCTCGTAATCCAATATATCCCAAACTGCGTGATGTCATGCATATGCTTCATCTATAAGCCTTTACTCAAGAGCACCAATTATCAGTTTAAAATGATTATTTTAACTCGCCGATCAGCATGACAGTGCCGCTTTAAATCATCCAAAACTCTTGATTTAGAGTTCAGAATGACATGAATGCAAAGCCCATGTTAAGCTCACTCAATTTACTAAATTTTGATTAAATTTAAGACCAAAATAGCTAAGACAAGGCCTCCAAGTAATCCAATCTATCTAAAAGTGCCTGATGGCATGCATTATGCTTCATTTCTAAACCTTTGCTGAGTGAGCACCAATGATCAGTTTAGAATGATCATTTTAACTAGCTGATTAACTTGACATGTCCGAACTATATCATCTTTAACACTTTATTTAGAACTCAAATTAACATGAATCCAACGGCCACGTTAACCAAGCTCAAGTTTCTATATTTTTACGACATTTTAGAGTGAAAGGGCTACAACAAAACTCCAAGTAATACCATGTATCCCAAACTGCGTGATGCACTGCATTATGCTTTATTTATAAGACTTTACTGAAGGAGCACCAATGATCAATTTAGAAGAATCATTATATGGGCGATCAACGTGACACGGCCGCACTAAATCGTCTGTAACTTTTGATTTAGAGTTCAGAATGACACGAATCTAACACCCACGTTAATATAACTCAATATTTTATATTGTAAAAAACATTTAAGACCAAAATAGCTACGAGAAAGCCTCCAAGTAATCTAATCTATCCCAAACAGCGTGATGCCATGCATTATGCTTAATTTGTAAACCTTTGCTAAATGACCACCAATGATCAGTTTAGAATTATCATTTTAACTAGCTGATCAACTTGACATGTCTGCAATAATTCATCTTTAATATTTGAGTTAGAGCTCAAAATGACATGAATCCAACGCCCACCTTAATTTAAAGCCAAAATAGCTACGACAAAGCATCTATGTAATCTAATCTATCACAAACTGCGTGATGCCATGCATTATGCTTCATTTGTAAACCTTTGCTCAATGAGCGTATTGCCATGCATTATGCTTCATTTATTAACCTTAGCTCAATGAGCATAAATGATCAGTTTAGAATGATCATTTTATCTAGCTGATCAACTTGTCATGTCCAGACTAAATCATCCTTAATATTTAAATTAGAGCACAAAATGACATGAATCCAACGCCCACCTTAATCTAGCTTAATATATCCCAATTTGATATACATTATGCTTCATTTATAAGCCTTTACTCAAGAAGCACCAAAGATCAGTTAGAATGATCATTTTCATTTCCCGATCAACTTGACATGTCTGCACTAAATCGTACGTAACTTTTGATTTAAACTTCAGAATGAAACGAATCCAACGCGCGCATTAAGCTAGCGCAATATTCTATAATTTTAAAAAAGTTAAGACCAAAATAGCTATTACAAAGCCACCAAGTAATCCAATCTATCCCAGACTGCGTGATGCCATACATTATGCTTCATTTGTAAACCTTTGCTCAATGAGCACCAATGATCAGTTTAGAATGATCATTTTAACTAGCTGATCAACTTGACATGTCCGCACTAAATTGTGTTTAACATTTGATTTAGAACTCAAAATGACATAAATCCAACGCCCATGTGTTAATCTAGCTCAATTTTCAATATTGTGACAACATTTGAGACTGAAAGAGCTACGACAAAGCCTCCAAATAATCCAATCTATCCCAAAATGCATGATGCCATGCATTATGCTTCATTCATAAACCTTTTCTCAGTGAGCACCAATGATCAGTTTAGAATGATCATTTTAACTTGCTGATCAACATGACATGTTCGGACTAAATCTTCTTCAGTATTTGATTTAGAGCTCAAAATGACATGAAACATCCACATTAATCTAGGTCAATTTTCAATATTGTGACAACATTTGAGACTGAAATAGTATGACAAAAGGCTCCAAGTAATCCAATGTATCCCAAAGTGTGTGATGCCACACCTTATGTTTCATTTATAAGCCTTTACTCAAGGAGCACCAATGATAAATTTAGAATTATCATTTTAACGGGCCATATACGACCGGGCAGAGAATAAATATTGTCTTTTGGAATTTTCGGGGTCTGGGAGGGTCTCTGACAGTTCGACGCCTAAAGGTAATAATGAAAGATTATTCCCCGGACATACTCTTCCTAGTTGAAACCAAGAATAATAGTGATGTAATTCAAGATTTAGCAGCTATTTTAGATTATGAAAGTGTACTATGTATCCCTCCAAAAGGTCTCGCTGGTGGATTAGCGTTATTGTGGAAAAAAATAGTTGATGTATCTGTTGTAAGTGCTGATGAAAGACTACTGGATTGTAAAATTAAGAATAATGGATTCTATTTCTTTTTGTCTTGTATTTATGGCCATCCCATCCGTAAATTTAAACATAATATTTGATTAAAAAAATCAATATATCACACAACGGTCCATGGTTGATGTGCAAATACTTTAATGAAATTTTACATCCCAATGATAAAGGAGGGGGGGGGGGGTGGGCTTCTTACAGAGAACCTTGGAGTCTGATAGATTTCCAACAAATGGTTTCATCGTGTATGATGTCAGATCTTAAGTACATTGGAAATAATATGACTTGGATTGGTAAAAGGTATAACCATCTGGTGCAGTGTTGGCTTGATAGGGCAATGGGTAATGAAGAATGGAAAGCATCTTATCCGGCTTCTTTTGTCCAGTATTTAGAGTTGATAGATTCTGATCACTGCCCGAGGATAATTCGAATCAGACGAGAATCAGAATTTGGAAAAAGGACATTCCAATATGATCCCAGGTGGATATGACATGAGGATTTCGTAAATATTGTTAATTTTTCTTGGAATGATATCCCCCAGCAATCAGACTCTGCCTTATCACTGAGAATGAAAATATGTCGACATAAAATTTCCCCATGGAGGAAAGATTATTACAGAGAATTCAAGAGATTTGTTCAGCTCAAATAGAGGCTCAGTTGGATTTCCCTGAAATTGCTACTCTAAAGAATCAATTGGTTGAAGCATATGCTAATGAGGAAAAAAATTGGAAATTAAAGAGCCAAAATCAATGGCTAAAAGAGGTCTACAAAAATACCAAATTCTTCTACAACAAAAAAATAGATGATCAAGAGATAATATTACTTCTATCAAGAATTCCTCTGGTATGGATGTATTTGGGAACGACGCTATTGCTGATGAAGCACAGCAATACTTCACGGAGTTATTTCAGAAAACTCAAGAGGGTAATATGGAACATGCTTTAAGTATGGCACTCTGATGTCTCTGACGATATGAATAAAGAGTTAACAAAAGGAATTTGGAAAGCTGAAGCCTATGAAGCTATTCTTTTAATAAGGGCCAATAAAGCTCCAAGACCATATGGATTTTCAGCTGCTTTCTTCATCAGCATTGGAATACCGTTGGTAATGCAGTTTATAAGGAAGTAGAACAATTTTTTCAAACTGGGAATATGAATCAAGAGTTCAACCATACAAACCTCTGTCTTATACCTAAGCTGGTTTGCCCTATAGATATGAAAGAGTTCAGACCAATATCTCTTGGTTTTCCGTCTCAAAAAGATATTGAATAATACCATTTCCGAAAATCAAGCAGCTTTTATACAATGTTCTTATTGCTCATGATGCCGTACATTCACTTCGGGCTCAACAAATGTGTGCAAAATCCTACATGGATGTTAAAACCGATTTCAGTAAACCTTATGACTGTGTGGAATGGAATTTTATTGAGGCTGTTCTGACTAAGAAAGGTTTTCCGAGTCAATGGATTCATTGGATAATGGAATGTGTCACCATGGTATCCTTTTCCGTACTTATTAATGGAAGCCCATATGGTAATTTTAAACCTCAACATTGTTTACGACAAGGAGATCCTCTTTCACCATAGTTATTTATAATATGTGCTGATGTGCTAAGTTCTATGCTCCATAGCGTGGAAAAGAATGGATTGATTCACCACTTAGAATAACCAGAAATGGACCTACTATATCTCATCTTCTTTTTGCGGATGATTCCCTCTTTTTCGTTAAATCAGATAGGAGAAATGTCATGCATTTGAAACATGTCTTCCTAGAGTATGGTCGGATATCAGGGCACATCATCAATATGGAACAATCTTCACTAATATTTGACAAGAAAGTGTTTCATCACCCAAACTCTGCGTTCAGAACATATTGGGAATCAATTCTATTGGAGGAGGTGGAATATTTGGGTCTACCACAACAATTCAGTCGTAATAAGAGGCAATTAATGAAATATGTGGTTGATAACGTTCATTCTCGTATTTCGGGATGGCAAACTAAGTTTCTTTCACCCGCCGGGAAATAAATTCTCATCAAAGCTGTGGCTTTTGCTTTGCTAGTTTACTCTATGAATGTTTTTAAATTGCCAGTTACAATTTACAGACTGATAAACAAGTCTTTAAATCAGTTCTGGTGGGGATCTTCGGGGGATAAAAAGAAAACATCATGAGTTTCAAGAAAAAAACTAGCTACTCCAAAATTATTAGGTGGATTGGGTTTTCGTGATCTACAAAAGTTCAATCAAGCTCTAGTGACCAATTTATGGAAATTATTGCATAGACCATACTGCTTTTTATCACGGATTTTAAAAGGCAGATATTACAAGAATGGAGACTTCATATCGGTTAAATCAGGATCTCGGCCATCTTTTGGGTGGCAAATGGAAGACAATTACTTCAATCAGGTCTTTTCAGAACTATTAGTACAGGCACATCTATTTCTATTGCGGATATAAATTGGCTTCCCTTTCTCTGTCCCACACACCAAAATTACTTCCATATACTAATTCTACTTTGAAAGTCAGTGATATTATTGATAACGAGACAGGGAAATGGAATGAAGATACAATAGCAGATTTAATTGAAAAGGATGATCGTCATCTCATCTATAAAATATTTTTACCCAACAATTCCTTTCACGACGGGTGGTATTGGAAATTTACGGCAAATGGAGTATATAATGTTAAAATCTGGATATCATCATGCGGTTGTGAGAGGTAATCATGAATCATCTTTAATTCAACCAATACTAGCTAATCATCAGGATCGAGCAAAAACAATCTGGAATTTAAAGATTTCTCCAAAGATAATTCATTTCTTGTGGAAATTATTATCTAATGCACTCCCCTTGAAGTCGCATTTATTTCGCCGGAAGATAATCTCGGAAAATAAATGCTCCTGATGTGTTGAAGTAAAAGAAAATGAGGTTCACAACTTTTTTAGTTGCCCTTATGCTCAGATGGTATGAAGGAAAATGGGTATCTCCACTACGTATATTTGTGATCCATTTTCAAATATTCACGATAATGTCAGATATTTAATTGCGAGCTATGATCAGTTTGATCAGGATTCCACACAAAAGTATCTACCTTTTTATACTCTGCGGCGATTATGGAAGGCAAGGAATGTTCTTATTTTCACCAACAAAGATACTTCAGTAGATACCTTGCCTGAAAAAGGATTGGAGGATGTTCGAGAGTGGATTGCAAGTTTGGACTCAGCGGATTTAAATCACAAATCCACAGTTTATCATCATACGAATATTCAATGGACAGCTCCTCCTCAAACGTGGGTGAAATGTAATTATGATGCTGCCCATAGGGAAGGTTCTCAACATTCAGGTTTAGGATGGATAATTTGAAATGATCAAGGATCTTTTGTCTTCTTTGGAATGGGTAAATATCAAGGTCATTATTCAATCATAGAATCAGAATTCTCACCGTTACTCTGGGCTTTAAAAGCTACATGGTCTTTGGGATTTCGTTATGTCATATTTGAAGA